>APFE031261789.1:129965-154361 GCA_000404065.3 Pinus taeda
GGGGGGGGGGGTGCTCCCCCGCAACTATGTTTCCAACAATCTTTGAGATGGACATCATTCAAACTGATAGAATAATCAGGAAATATTGTACCATATTGACATCCAATGGAAAGATTACCCATAATGGTTCCTATTCGTGCATTGTCATAGGTTTGATGACGTGTATCAAAAAGTTCAGCAATGCAGGGGGTATTTAAGCTGTGTTGGAACAGAGGAGCAAGACCAATTCTTATACCACCAAAATGAAGATAAGCATACTTCTGATCCTTAACATACTGCCTAAATTTCTTTATTTCATCATCAGAGAATAAATTCTGGGCAATTATTTGAACTGCGGGACCATAAATTTTTATAGTAACTTCTACTTCTTTCAGAAAGGATTTACGTTTGAAAACAAAGGACAGAGGCATTTTGTAGACATCAGTAGCATGGAGAGCAGGAGGATTCCAATTCTTGAGATTTTTAATAGCCTCATGATTTTCAGTAGATTCTATCTTAGATTCAAGAGAGCGAGCAGAAACTTCAGTTATGACTTTTCGATCTGTGGACGAGAAAGAGCATAATAGATTGGCCATGTTTACAAACTATACCAGAGATTGACTAAAGCAACGTTTATCTACTCAGCAATTGTAAAACAAAAGCTTTTCAAAGGCTTCTTGGCTGGCTTTAGACTCTGTCTGTAGTCTATAACTCAGGACTAGAATAGGGTCTGATACCAAATAAGATGATGGACTCAATAACTTACTTGAACCTCTGAAGTGTATGCTGAAATTCCTCACACCAGCTCGAGAAATACGAGGACACGCGACTTGGATCGTGCAACATTGGGCTGGAAATTCTGCATTCTAGGAGAAAAATTCTCCTAGGGTTACCCATGTATATGGGTGGGTAAAATGACATATTCAACTTGAACAAAGGAGGTGAATTAATTGAGTAACCCAAAAATCATTGTTTGAGTTGGTAGCTGATCTTAACTTCTCATATACATCATCTCATGTATGGGTTGAAGCTCGCTAGAAAAGGTAATATCCTCTAGAGGACCATAGAATCAATCCAATGGACCTTGAACTTTGTATTGTCCCTATCTATAATTGGCTTATGTGAATCACCACGATTATTAGGTCCATTTATTTCCAATTGGCATAAAAAATCTGAAGAGAGTCCTTACAATGGCTCAATGTTTGCTTCTTCGAATGATTGATCATAGCCTCCCCATCAATCACCATTCAACTCCACCAGATTGAAATACACTCGAACAATCCACTTTGCAGCGAGAAGAGATGAGGCCATCCAATCCCAAAGTCCACTTTGCTCCACATTGACGTTAGGAGCATAAACAACACAAAAGCCTATCACTCTATCCTCGATTAAGAGAGTGATCTAGACTCATCTATTCTTAGGGTTTGTACTAGATGCAACCACAAAGTTGTATAAATAAGATAGAACATATATGATTTGGGACAAGAATCTTTAGGAGGCTAATTTGGAGGATGGAGGCATAGTTTTAGAGCGCTTGGAAGCTGAACCTTTGGGTAATCATGATGGCAATCTATTCATGGAGCAGACATGCCACCCCAATCCACTAGCTGGTTTCCAGATGTAGGAGCTTTTCTTTTAGCTTCACAAGGTCCAATGTTGAGTGGGGAACCATGTAGCTATTGGTCTTGTTCCATGAACACTTCCACCTGCTGTCACTCCTCTGCTTCATAAATTATGGGAAAAGAAGCTAGAAGTTTCTCATGGCTAGAGGAAAGCTTAGTAGGCACTAGATCTCTTTTTCTTCTTCTCCGTTTGGAAGTAATCTCAAAAGCTTACTACTTCGTCATTATTGTGGCCTATTTTTTAAACATTATATGACAGTTTAAATTTGAAATTTGAATTTGAACCTACTATTGGACTATTGATTGCATATTGCAACTCTTTGACAATGAATATGATGCTTTGTTTCATGTTATGGTTAATGTTATTTGTCAGTTACAATTTGTTGATGACAATTTTTATATGTTGAAACTTGAAGGTTGATATTGTGGTTGATGAGTGATCATTTGATGATGTTGTTATAAGTTATAATTACTAAATGATTGATGTTATATGTGTACTAAATTGTTGATGCTTTAGTGATCATCATTAATTCAGTAGTTAAACTTATGTTTTCATTTTTTCTGCAGTTGATTCAGCATTCTGCATGTTTTTTCGAATACATATGCATTACAATATAATAAAATATGTGTTTTATAGAAAACGGTCCTGAAATGCTCTGCTCCCAGAAGTTTTTTGGAAAATTCTGATTCCTGCTCCTGCTCCCCCCCACTCCCAACAGCCCTGGGTTAGCCTATATATATTCTTTTCCTTCTGAATTGTACAATCAATGGTAAAGAATGTCTAATTTTAGAGGAAAAACTCATTTTGAAAAATATTTTTTCAACATGCTATAAGGATGCTACATATAATTGTTTGTTATCAACATAGACCTATTCATTTATTTATCTTCAAAAGGTTTTAATGCCATTAATTTTAATTTTTTTAATTGGTGGTAGGTATACGATTTTGGTGGTCAATTTTTTTGCCCCTTGGTGTGCCTGGAGCAATCGCCTGGTAATTTGTGGTTTTGAAATTCAGGCGAAATGTTTGATTTTCTTTTTGCCATAATAGTCAGTCATTCTAATTATTTGTTCATGCATTTGTTTTATATATATGTGGCCAGTTTGATTTACTGGTTTATTCTGAAATTCTGTAAGAATATTTTTTGGTTGGTTCTGTATAAGTGCCAAAGATAATATCATTGAAGCAATTCTTATTCTTACACTCAAGTTTGGATATGCCATAATTTTGAGGGGTCCGTTTCATGATATTCTTTACAGAAACCCTCGTGGGAGAAAGCAGCTAAAATTATGAGAGAGAGGTAGTTCTTTCTTTTCTATCCTGTTCGAAGATTTTTAGTTCTGTTGAATGTGAACGGATTTCACTATTACCTTCCTGTCTAGGTGTTTTAAAGATTTCCTTGCTCATTGTTAAAATAAAATTTGTTTTCATGGACTTCTAGTCAATTTATTGTTATTGATTGCCAGATATCATCCCGAGCTTGATAAAAGAATCCTGTTGGGCAAGGTGGACTGCACTCAAGAACCTGATTTATGTAGACGGTAATGTCTATTTCCCTTGTGCTTCAATTGAGTACAGATGCTATCATATTCACTGCTTCAGTGTTTGAATTTTTCTGGGTTTATATTTTAGAGATGTTCTTTTTGCTGTGAAGAAGATATTCCTTTAGGTATGATAAAAGCAGTTGAGTTCTTAGAAGAAATTTTATTTGGTCATGAGAATTCCTGAATGACAATAAAGGGCCTGAAATGAATCTTGTCAGATGAGAATATGATTCTTATATCCTTGTAGTATGATTGTTTTCATATAGTCCCTCAACACTTTTTTTCTTTTGCATAGATAAAATCTAGTAATTTTATTCATAAAAACAAAATTATGGTGGTAGATGCTGAGCAACCATTCAAAACTTTTCTTTACGGGCCTGTCACTTTAGTCAAAAAAGTGTCACCTGTGGCTGCAAAATTTTCTTTCAAATAGACCTAGACTAGGATCTATATGAGTGAAACATCATATACACTTGTCAAAATTTCTAAAAAAGTATAGTCATCTTTATGTGCGGAGAGAGTTCAGCTAGTCTTCCTAAAGGAGCTCATTCTATCTTTCCATGAAGAGATACCTATTACAGAGCTCAATAGTAAGCAAAAGAAACTAGTAACCAAGGAGCATGGACATATTCCAACTTATCTGCCACTCCATCCTTAAGAGTACTTATCTGCTTCATTGTTGTTGTCCCTGTAAACATGCATGAAAGAAGTGAGAGAAGGCTGATGTCAGAAGCAGAATGTCCTGAAAAAATGTTTCTGAGTGAAGTCATGCTAATTGAATTCTATTTTCATCCATTGAATCACAAGCAGAGACTATCCGTAAATTTGAATTTGAAAAATGCGTTATTCCTGAGCTAGTGTTGTGAAGCCAGTTTTATTGCCATGAGTTTACAGAAGTTATTTGTGTTGTTGCCCTGTCCAGCATTAAAAGAGATTTTGTGAGTGGGGTATAGATGTTTAATTCCCCTCATCCTACCATTTTTTTTTTTTTTTTGGGGGTCAGGTATCCTTAGGAGGCCCCATAAAAAGAATCCCAAGTAAAATATTTGTTTTTGACTTCTTCAAGGAGTATTTTAAGGTGAGCTTGTGAGAAGGTCTTGGAGGGTAATCAAGATAACTTTTTACAATGTGTAACATGTCTTTAATACATGACAATGACTCCTTATACTCTATGACTTGATGACGAACCCTAAAGACTCACAATGGGAGCCTTAACTAAAATAAAATTCCTTGATCATGAAACCCATGAGTCAAGCATTACAAATAATTTTATTTTATTCTTTACATCAATTACATAAAATCATAATTACATATGTCATTATGAAGACAGAACCTAGTTACACTTTTCAAGACTCTCTCTTAACTAGGGAGGTATTCATAATCCATACAAGGTACTTGGACATTCTCAATCTGAAGAATTCTCATAAGAAGAGTCAGATTGGTAACCCATCTGTATAACATCATATCAACCAACATTGTCACATAGCAAGGCTTTGAGTAACAACTCTCTCTCTCCACAAGATTAGAGCCCAATGCTGGCGAGACCAATGATGTATAGACACCCCCATCATTGTCTCTCTTAGAACATACCCCACCCCGGTTCTCTCAGAGTATGTTCCATTAGGACTATTCTTATGTTGGATTCCTAGTCCTCAAAGAATATTGGTCCTTTATGACTATTCTTATGTTGGATGCAGACTCATCCTCAAAGTGTATTGGAGGCCACATGTTTACCCAATCCTCCATTTTGTCTCCCCAAGTGAAAACAAGAATGATGTGTCTATCCCTCCCTCTCAACTTAAGGAGTATATACCTATTCCAATGAATGAATGTACTCATTTCTACAGAAGGAATGTACCTAAGCTCCCTCTTGGCTTAGGAATTTACTTCCAAGTTTTTACCAAGTTAGAAACTTGTTTCCAGGCTTCCTCTAAATTAGGGACCTACAACAACTCTTTAGGTGAAGATTATGGAACAACTAGCTGCTTGAAGAATTCCTCCTCACGATGTCATGAAATTATTTTCTTTATTCAAGAGTCTTCATGTTTTGGGACTTCTTTGTAGGGAACAAACCATCCATCACTTTTATCCACGAGTCAGTCATGTCATTATTCCTTTCATCGGAAAGCGATCCATCAATTCATATCTGGCCTTCCTTCATGCCATGATGCCTTCTTCATGCCATGTTTCCTTAAGTATATTTCTTCCTACTACATGGACATCAGTGGTGGAAGATATCCATAGCTCTTCCCTTGGCAACCCTGCATTAGCCCATCCAGATATCATTCAAAAATGAGGAATGAACATTAAATCAAAATTACCTTAGTGATGGTACTTCAACATGACATCTTCTAGTTCACATCAACATCCTGTATACACGTTGACACATCTCCAAAAGATATATACTGTCAAGGTTCTCTTTCTTTTTCAGACTTCATTAGAGTCTTCATATCTTTCATGGAGATATCCTAGTCAAATTTCTCAGTCTCGAATGTTGATTGCCTTTTCCATAGTTTCATATTTCATGATCTCTTCCTTTCTTTCTTCACACATTTCCTTCTAGGAACTTCCAGTCATAGTTCCTCCAATTTTGTCAACCACCTCATATTCCATATGAGGACATATTATGTTGATTTCATCTAGACAATGTGTGACCCATGCCTTCTTGCATACTTTCAAAGGAGGAGATCCCTTCTTTTGATCATGCTCTCGAGATAGAGCATTTATCCATGTTACCTGCAACCATATGCCATGACTCTAAAATATCGAAGACAAGCATACATACCTCATTTTCTTTTAGGTCGTCTAAACTTCCTTTAGCAGCTTCCTTGATTGAAAGAATTTCAATCCCTTGATTTGCTTCACCTCTTTTGTCATCATACGATCACACCATGAATTCCCTTGAGATGGAATTCTTGATGAATCCCTTGCTTTCTTTAGATTGGTGATCCTTTTGATGAAGATTCAGTAGAGGATCCTAAGTATCCCCATCTAGCAAATGTTCCCTTCTGACTGATGTATGATGAGCTCTGTGCTAGATGACCTTTTTCTTCTTTTTCCCATAAGTGTAACTTATGCTTCTAATGAGGTTACCAAGAGCTATATTCTTCCATAGGTGACTGCCATAGATCTCTATTTCTCTTTGATCACCAACTCTTGCTTTTAATGCTTCTATGATGCCATGGTGCATCCTATATTTTTTCTTAGTGAATCATGATAGCCATATCTTCGAACAAAAAAACTTGAAAACATGAACTTGAAAAGAACTAGGTGAGGAAGACTATCTCAATCATAGAAGAGATTTCTTATTTCCTCTTTCTTGGAATTCTTCTTTTCAGCGTCCTCCACTTCTTCGGTGATATGGGCTTCTTCTCTACCTCCTTTGTTATTGTCCTTCTTGAGCTCAAGGCAATCTCTTTTGTAATGGCCATATTCTTGACATCCATAGCATTGAATCTTAGCCATGCTCTTCTTCTTTTTCTGAGGACCAACTTTTCCAGACTTTCCTCTTCTCTTTGCCATAGCAACATATGCTTGATATTGCTCATTTGATCACATCAATTTTTTGCCTTCAACCTAGTTTCTTCAATCTTGCATAGTGACCATAGGTCCTCGAATGGAGTAGCTTCTTTGTTCCCGTAAATGCTTGAAGTAGTAGTGCATTTAGTTCTACGGTGGTCATCTCCTTGTCAGACATTATTTCTCCCAAATCTTGAAGTTGATCCCTTATTTCAGATATCCTCATAAAGTATGAAGCTATTCCTTCTTCTTTTGATATCCTTAGCTTGTAGAGTTCTTGCCTTAGAGAGATAACTTCTCCTGAAGTGCTTATAGAAAACAACTCTACCAATTTGTCATATATTTCTTTTGAGGTGTCGAGTTTAAATACATATGGAATGAGGGGATCCTTGATAGATTCTATGAAAATCCTTTAAGCCTTCACTTCCCCTTTCATAAACTTTGCGAGTGCTTGAGCATCTTCTTTCAATGGTTTGGTGATAGATCCTTTGACATGATCCATAACCTCATTTTCAATGAGATTCAAATCTGTCCTCTTCTTACATGCAAGATAGTTTGAAGCCACAACCAATTTGTTGCTTTCCTTGCAAAAAGATATTTTGACAGATTCAGATATAAATATACTTGTGAAGATGCTTCTCCCATTTGCTGCCTCCTTGAATTTGATTTTGATATAGTTAACAGAAAACTTCTTCTCGATGAAGATATTTCTCTCCAAGAATGATCCTTGACCTCGTAAAGAGGGAGATCACTTTAGATCCTTCGATGGTGATGTCCTTATTGATAATGCTGACTTCTTGATGATGTCTTGATGCTTCTTGGATGACCTTCTTCAATGGTAAGGTCCTTGCTTCAACGAGAGGAAATTGCCTTAGAATTTTTTAAGATGATGACAACGTCCTGGATCTTGCTTCTCTAGGATGAATAGTCTTCAAGAAACTTTTATTTGTAAGTCCCTTCAACTTGAGTAGGGGCTTTGTGGTCTTTTGAGGATCCCAAGACTTCTTCTGGTGTAAACTTCTTCTTCGATTTAGGGTTTTGACGCTTCTTTGAAGATCTTGACTTCAAGATGATCTTTAAAATTCACTTTGATGCCTTCTTCGAGATTTGGTCCTTGAATGCTTGAGTGTCCCTTGATGAGATGCCCTTACCTTGATTTGTCACCTTAGCTCTGATACCATGTTGAGAAATCTAGGGCGCAACAATTAGGTGATTTCTCTTCTAATGATAACTGCTTGTGAATGTTTTTTACTTCTTTGGATTATGATCTTCTCTTTACTTAGATTATTATAGTGTTCTTCTTCATCTAACAACTACCAATGCATAAACAATAAGAGACAAGAGACAGAATGTAGGCGATTAGCTAGGGCCAAAACCTCTCCAACTTAAGAGGAAAATCCAAACGAATTCTTCTTCTTATAGAGACTTCAATTGACGAATATCAAGACCAAGACCAAGACCCTTGACACACCCTTTCCAAGACCAAGGCACAAACCTTTCTTTCCATCTTCTTCTTGTTGACCAAGTCAACACTAGTCAAACTGCTTGCTTTCCTTTGGGACTCAGCTATACTTCAGATTTTCGGCCTCTTGTTTCAGACCTGCAATTCTCGATTTCTTCAGAAACCCTAATTGCAGCACGTGGGAAGTATTTCTATCTACTTCATACCCTTGTTCCCTTCACTTAGGATGGAAACTTCTTCTACATCAATTTGGCTTGCATTCTTGACTTATCTTCTTACTTTATTCGACCTCCTAGGATGAATGAGATAATCTCGACTTCTCCTATAGCAGATGGTACTCCTCTTTGCACGTGTGATAGATATTAGCCATAAAACAACCCAAAACAACTTGTCTTCTAGTCCTTCCTTCTTTGCTTGGAGAGAGGCTCTTCTAATGTGATCTTCGCACTTCTTTTCTCACTTCAGATTGCTTGACCAAAATCTATCTTCAAATGGAGGCCGAGTTGCCCTATATATAGTGATCTGCCCATCAAATAAGCTGACTTCTCCTAGTGACAAGGCCAGCATGCCTTTCTAGAAATATCTTTAGGCCGACTTGAAGGTGAGCTTGTGACATGGTCTTGGAGGGTTATCAAAATAACTGTTTACAATGTGTGACATATCTTTAATACATGACAATTACTCCTTTGACTCTATGACTTGAAGACCAACCCTAAAGACTCACAATGGGAGCCTTAACCAAAATAAAATTCCTTGATCATGAAACCCATGAGTCAAGCATTACAAATAGTTTTACTTTCTTCTTTACATCAATTACATAAAATCATAATTACATATGTCATTATGAAGACCGAACCTAGTACACATTTTCAACAATAATTAGATTGTATGGGAGTCTATATGCATCATCACTGCCAATCCAGGGGTCAAAGCTAATTTAGAATTTGTTTCCTTTGTCAATTTTCCAAAGCAACTAATTGCCTATGAAGGGGAAGGCCATAACCATCACTTTCCATATTATTGATTCCCTGTGAGAGTGTTAAACTGACTTTCTGACCTATTCTTCCATGGATTCAAAAGAAATATATTTATCTTTGATTACATGTTCTCATATTCCAAAGCCTTGTATTCGTCTTCATTCATTTTTGGCTGCAAGGGCCTTTAAAGGAATATATTATTAAGGCCCCATCCACCTTGAGATTTTGGTATTGCAAGTTTTTTCAACGAGGCTAGAGCCATCCCTTTCTTTCCTACCTCCCCAAATCAGATTAACCTAAAGCGTAATTGTCTCATTTTTCCATGTTTCCTTTTGGAATCCATGCTAGGCACATCTAATAGATAGGCATGGCTTCCAGGATTGATTTGACAAGAACCAATCGACTTCCTTAGGACAACCATCCATTGCACCATGGGTTGAGTTTTTTCTCTACCTTGTTTATTAGCCATTACAAGTCAACGTTTTGATACATATTGGCTTTCAAATGATTGTAATGTAACCTATGGATTAATTGCTAAGGGAGGATGAGGTAGCCTATCCAACCCCATAGGCTATAGTCTTTGATAAAGGGGAAAACCCAATTATCCAATTTTTGGGTCAAGATTGGGTAAAGTTTGGGGTAGCTGGGGAAAAAAGCCCAAATTGGGGGTTGCAATTGCAACCCCTCACATTAAAGGAATGATCCAGATTCATGAAGGAACACAATGAAATACAAATTTAAAACAAAACACAAAGATACAATGAAACTAAACTTCAATTAATAAATAATAAATGCTGAAAACTATTTAAATGCAGAATGAAAGCAAACTAGCTCAGGCGATGGTAGCTTATCTTTGAGAAGAGATGTGATAGCTACATGCCTTCTAAGCTGTGTTACGATGAGGCTTAGAGGACTTTTTATCATGAAGAAACAATGAGAAACCACAAATATCAAAAAACCTAACCCCAGGAGATGAAGCGATAAAAGTTGTGGACCTTGATGGGGTTAGTTGGAACATTAACATCTCGGGGTTGTAACTTTGGCATATGATCTATGTTTGGTGCACACAGTGGCCCTTTAGAAAGGCCTATCCGAGAACAACTTTTGATTGCAAACATCAATCTTTGATCCATGTTTTCCCGTTTCCCCTAAAAAAGTCGTTTAGGGTGTAACAACCCTAGTAAGCGATTGTGGAACCAATATAGGTTACCAAATTTTTAATTATGTTTATCAATAGCTTAGTTATTACTGATGCATTATTTCGATGGTACTTATCATTATTGCATTTTAATGATCATTGTGTGAAGTTGTAGGGCTACTGTGATATTAGTGCAATATTTTTTGCTTGTTTTGAAACCCTAAGGGCTAAAATTTGCCTAGGACATTACAGTGGTATCAAAGCCGTGCATCCTGCTAGCTTGTGAGTGAATGAACCTTGTATGCTTCTAGAATATACAAGCAACGTTACAGTAAGAAGAAAGAGGATCACCCACTGTTCAACTATGGAAGATAGGGGAGGACAAGAAGAACAAGGCCCTTGTGATTTCTTGTAGACACTAATCCATCGGCAACAAGAAATGACCAATTTGCTATTGCAAGGGTAGTAGCAGATATTCCAAGGACAACAACAGATGACACAGTTCATTGCCCAAGCTTTAAACAATATAGGTAACAATGTTGCTACTGGTTTGAATTTTGGTAACAGGACTGGTACAGTGGGGAGCAACAACCATAATCCTGGCCCTTTCAATCCTTTTGCACAGTCTAATGCCAGGGCAAATGATGGAAGTAATCTTAGACCCTTACTTCCTCAAATTTTGGACAATCAAGAGACAACCAACCAAGGAACAACAAAGAAAAATGACTTCACATAATATTTTCGAGAATATGCAACATTGGGAAAAGATGTTCGAGCATACATGATGTTCAACGAATATAGCAATATTAAGTACATGAGCTATCACCTCACATTTAGGCATTGGCTAGCATTGCCTAAAGTGATTCATGTCAAGGTTTGGAAGACAGGGATTCATCCACATTTGACTAACATGAATTTTAGGAGGTGGAGGATACAATGCGCGATGGTTAGTTTTGGCAACATGTTAGGTATATTTTGTAGTTCACCAGGCCCATTTTTAATATGATTTGGTTTGTAGATATTTGATACATATTAGCCAATGACTGGGGAGGTGTTTGAGTTTATGTACAACATGCTAGGCCAAATCAAAGTGATTGTTGAGCTAAGAGATGTGATTTTGTATGATCTGCATCAACGTGTGGTCAAAACGTAGGATGATTTTAATGTTCGATTCCATGCCCTATCAGATGTCCTTACAGTTAAGTGTTATTATTCATCTTGGTTGGCCCACCCAATACCTAATTGTTGGGTTAGGAGAAAACTGCACACATGTCTTGAGGTACAAAATGTGTATATGCTTCCATTAGACAAGTTAGTCCTTGATGAAGAGGAGCATGCTCAATTACAAAGCCGTTTGAGCAAGTACATTAGTGAACATGGAATGTTTGATAACTTGCATGTAATTGAAGATCGAGATAGGTTGAATCTTATTAAATGGTGGAACATATATCTCCTCTACCACACATTTTACTTAAATTGGCGGTGAGGGTGCTTTCACATGTTGTTAACACTTCTTTTTGTAGATAATGTTTTGGAGCACCTAGAACTTCATCGATAGTGCATAGAGGAACAACTTGAATGTGTACGAGGAAACATGCTTGGTTTATGCGGATTACAACTTGAGGTTATTGTCTCATTATTTTGAGGTGACAAGGAAGATAGGACAAATGTTACTTGGGACAACAATCCAACGGAGGCTAATTTATAGGATGGAGACATAGTTTTCGAGTGCTTGGAAGTTGATCTTTTGTGATGTTCCTTTTTCTGTTGTTCCTTATGGCATGGTTTGGATGGACTTTCAGAGTTGGGGGAAGACAGGTCACAAGTGCAGGTTGGCGTCATCAGTGGGCCTAGGGGCCTTTGGAGGGGTTTTGAGGAGTTTTTATGAGGTCCGATAGCATTCGCTTGGTATATTCCATCATCCACACAGTTTGCCTTTCATTCCGATGCATTTTGACAACTTTCAAAAAACAAAGTTATTAATGGGCCTAACTCAATTAGTTACGCTTAAGGTGGCATTTTAGGAGGAATACTTGACAAAACACTTTAGTGTAATAGCTTGTTGGAACCAGAACAAGAAGGTCTATAGGATGGGATAGTTAGAAGTGATTTTCAGTGGCCTGAGGAGGCATGGTGGCCAATTTACCATTTTCCCACATTAAAAAGAATATTTTAACTAAGGGGAATGTGCTCAATGATTAAAACAATAATAAAATAAGAGCTTCTAGAGGGGTCTATTAGATCTTTAAAAAGAGGAGGAGGAGACCATTAGAGGACATCATGGATTTATGTTTTCTTCTTGTGGAGAGGTTTGAGAACCTGGTTCTCTATTTCAGTAGTAGCCCAGGACGAAAACCCTTGGGTGATTTAGAGAGATTGGGCGAGCACCCATCTCCCCTTTGTGAATTCATCCAAAATCCACAGGAGAGATTAGTAGTGGCAATTCAACTCAGTTTTGGTGGAGGGCCAAGGCAACATTGGAGCAGATTCTTGAGGCCAGTTCAATCTCAACTATATCAGTGGTTTTGGCATGTAAAACCCAGTTTATATATTATGAATAAAGCTGAGATTTTCTTTTGCTCATTATTGTTATTTGCAGTTTTATGTTGTTAAATTTTACATGGCAATCTTCTGTTTATGAATGAAAATTTTATCTGAAGTATTTCTGAGTTAAATTTTCAAGAAAATCGCAAACTTTTGCATTTGGAATACTACAGTGGTATCAGAGCCAGTTTTCCTGCCAGCCTGAGGGTTTATTGCAAACTTAAGATTTGTGGGTTGCCGATGTTGGAGTTGCTAGGGATTGCATTATTCCCCAAGAAGTCGAATATGCTCTGACTGTGAGGGTCAAGGTTTGTCATTTGTTAAATCAAAATCCCCATAGTATTCATTCAAGGAGGCCAAATTCATCAATACGCCAGAGTTACCCTTGTACACTAGGAGTCACAATTGCCAAGTTCAGGGTGAATTTTCTCTGCTACAAATATGATTATATTGAAGGATGCCACACTTACTGTGTTATCACATTATTTCTGGGCATTGTAATTAATTTTGGAAGTGGCCAAATTAAAAAAATTTTGGAGGCCGATCATAAGGGGAGGAAAACCGCAGTCATGGTTGGCCGAGAACCTTAGACATAAGGTTGTCATCAACCTGCCAAAACAACTGGTTGCATGGGTGTAGGAATCAGTCTGTGAGGGTAGCGATTACACGTAAGCACCTAGTAGGCCACAATTGTGAGAGCGCAAGGGGACAACCAATTTGTTGCTTGAATCTGTTGGTGAAACATATGGGTGATTCCAGCTGTAGCCACACGCACTGAGGCTGCATGTGTTGAAGTAGGCGTAGCTGGACATGAAGTAGACTGAGTGCAAGTGTATTGTCTACGTTGTTGCTGTGTACATGTGCATGATGGAACGATTGAATATTATAGTGGATGCATTAAGTATGTAATGTTTGAACGTTGCTGCGTGTTGGAATTTCTAAGTCTGACACATTAGAAATCCCTACTGCATTATCTGGTTTATTATCTCCTACTTGTTCTTTCTATTAACAAGTTATTTATAAATATAAATAGCGAAATAAACACAAATGCAACCTTAACTCATATACAGACCAACAACTGAAATAACTGAGACAATCACACAAGGGACACCATTATTTTTGGACAATCGTCCCTGAAAAAACCGGTGCAACAGATATGAGGGTTTTATTATTATGCAGTTTCTGAATACAACTAGGGTGCCAGAAATGGCTCACCCTTAAGAGATTTTCCTTGGCAGAAGTACCTCTCCTCAGAGATAGATATTCCGGCTAATCAATCACCGGATGAACGATCCCACAGTAACTACAACAACTCCTTAGCTAGACAGCGAAAGCTGCTCCAAGCTTCTCCATTGCTCTGCGTCACTCTGATAAGCACTGCGTCACCCTCTCAGCTTACCCGCACTCAGTGTGCCCCACGAAAAAACACCCAACGCTGCCTCTTGGCCTTGCATCAGCTCTGCTAGTCTCTGCGCAACTACTGATGTCTCTATGTTAGCCTCTAGGCTCTCTGCATCAGCCCTCTGACCCTCTGCATCATTGTTATGAACATAAATTATGTAGAAATAAATAAAAATAGATAATAAGTAATAATCATAATAATATAAATATAATAATAAATAATAAGTAAATAAACTAATGGTTAGTTAGTTAATAATGAAAAGGCATGTCTTAGAGACATGCCTGTTAGTGAAAGGGTACTTACCTGGCTATATATACAGGACCCTCATTCTCATTTGTACTCATCCTACATCAATTCTTTTATTCAATATATAATTACAATTACTGTCCTACGATGCATGTCTTTGTTTACGAGGTATTTTAAATATTTCCGCTACGTATAGACTTTTGGTTCTTACATTGGTATGTATTCTTGGCCTTGTGCCAAACTGCCCCTCGCTGCAACAGATCACTAGCTCGATTCTCTCAGCAAAACCCCGCTCCAGAAAATCGAACTGACTGATCAATTTGGTGTGTCTCCAACTGACCCTCAAGCCTCCTCTTATACTTTTCCTGTTGAGTCTTCAACGATTGAGATTGAGTCCCTAATCAATGGCTAAGATTAGATTTGGCTTGATCCATGTCATTTAGAACACTCACCCAATTTTATATTAATACCCATTAATATTTTAATATTCCTAAGTTTAGACTCAGGAACCCCATTAAAAATATTAATTATTTTAATATCTCTCCGACCAGGTGGAATTTCCCCAAACCATTTTTGGGTCTTGGAGAGCTTATGTGCCTTAGCCTCTCTACCAATTTTCATGGCTATAGCACATCCGATGCTTCCACAAATCAACATTGCTTACTATGCAAATCTCAACGGATTGCGCGCAGAGACTAAGGGACCGTGGTCGAATAGTTCATTAGGGATCCAAGCCAGCAGATATCGTGGCACCACGCAAAGATTGAAGAGTCGGTGGTTGCCATAAAATGCGAGCTACTGATGAGTCACGGGAGGAGAACGAGTCTCTCAATTATCAGGAGTCGGGACACTCCTATCGTGGGACTGAGGTCAAAACATCTTTGAGACCAAATTGGGCCTTTATTATATTGTTGAAGCCAAATTCGTGGCGACACTGAAATATTGTATCATTAGAGGGCCGATCTATGCCAAAATTTGCAGTTGTGGAATTTGTTTGCTACCGAATAAGGGAAATCACTGGGTTCATCGTATTGATTTGCGTGGTGCCCGGTCTAATTAAAAGGTGATCCGAGCATACACCTGTGTAATGACACACTGGAGAGTTTGGTGATGGATTGTTTGACTAGCAGAACATATGGTCGTGCTTCATGAGATTGGTCGTTGCAAATCAATATTCCTGAGATTTGGTGCATGACAAAAAGGGCGAGATTCATAGTTGTTTGGTGGCCAGTAAAATTTCCTGCGCGTGTAGATTAGATTCACTGGTTATGGTGCATTCTGAGCATGAAGAGACCACAATTTACTTGCTGGATGTGTCTAAGATTAATCACATCTGTTTGAGGAGGTATTACATGTAGAGGCTACGGGTCACTTGCTGAGGTTGATTTGGGGTGGGAGATAAGTTTCCTAAGTTGGTGAAGGCCGCAATTCCTCTTTCATAGGTTGGCCAAGTTAGTTTCACCCACACGTTGGTGTATCATTTCTTGGGTCGAGATCTTTGGACTTGCGTAGGATAGCAAAACATCAAGAATAGTAAAAGGGATCCAAGGATTGGCAGATCTGCCGACATATATGGATTGGTTGAGGGCAAGCAATCCTGGGGCGGAGGATTTGTGATGTTCCTTTTTCTGGTGTTCCTTATGGCATGGTTCGGATGGACTTTCAAAGTTGGGGGCAAACATGTCACAGGTGCAGGTTGGCGTCATCAGCGGGCCCAAGGGCCTTTGAGGGGTTTTGAGGAATTTTTATGAGGTCTGATCGCATTCGCTTGGTATATTCCATCATCTGCACAAGTTGCCTTTCGTTTCGTTGCATTCCGACAAATTTCGAAAAACAGAGTTATTAATGGGTTCGACTCAATTAGTTACGCTTAAGGTGGCATTTCGGGAGGAATACTTGGCATAACACCTTAGTGTAATAGCTTGTTGGAACTGAAACGAGAAGATCTATAGGATTGGATAGTTAGAAGTGATTTTCAATGGCCTGAGAAGGCATGGTGGCCAATTTACCATTTTCCCACATTAAAAAGAATATTTTAATATAGGGAAATGTGCTCAATGATTAAAATAATAATAAAATAGGAGCTTCTAGAGGGGTCCATCAGATCTATAAAAGGAGGATGAGACCATTAGAGGACATCTTGAATTTATGTTTTCTTCTTGTGGAGAGGTTTGAGAACCTGGTTCTCTACTTCTGCAGTTAGCCCTAGGATGAAAACCCTCGGGTGATATAAAGAGATTGGTTGAGCACCCATCTCCCCTTGGTGAATTCATCCAGAATTCATAGCAGAGCTTAGTATTGGCAATTTAGTTCAGTTTTGGTGGAGGGCCATGGCAGCATTGGAGCAGATTCTTGAGGCCGGTTCGATATTAGCTATATCAGTGGCTTTGGCATGTAAAACCCCAGTTTATATATTATAAATAAAGCTGAGATTTCCTTTTCCTCATTATTTTTATTTGTAGTTTTATGTTGTTAAATTTTGGATGGCAATATTTTGTTTATGAATGAAGATTTTATTTGAAGTATTTGTGAGTTAAATTTTCAAGAACACTGCGAATTTTTGCATTTGGAATACTACATATTTTCTGTGATTATGATGGTGATCATATTCATTGAGGAGACATGTCACCCCCATCCACTAGTAGGTTTCTAGATGCAAGAGCTTTGTCTTTATCTTCACAATGTCTAGCATTACCTGGGGCCTGTGTTGTTGGTTGGTTGTTTTCCATGAACACTTCCATATACTCTTGCTCTTCTTCTTTATAGATCTTGTTTTTTTGTTTGCTAGGTTATGTGAGCCATGAGATGACTGACATGCCTAACCTGTGGCTTGAGTAGCCATGACCTAGGGGCATCAGAGCCATCAAAATCACTCGGGGATTGCACCTAGCCCAGGCCCGACCACCCCTTAGCATGGCTGGATTTTGCCCACGGAGTTTCGAACTGGTGACCTTTTCACCACAGAGTGCCTTAACAGAACACCCTGTCATTGTTTGCTCTATGCCCCATGGGCCCTCTTCTTCATAGATCATAGGAAATGAAACTAAAGGTTTCTCTTGGAAATAGGAAAGTTCAATAGATACTAGATCTCTTTTCCTTTTTCTTGTTTAGAAATCTAGTAGTTTCTAGAACTTAGTACCGTGTTTTTATAATGGCCTATTTTGTAAACATTGTATAATAATTTACATTTGAACTTTGAATCTTGAACCTAGTAACCTGCCTTTGAATTGCTGATTGAATCTTATAACTGTTTGGTAATGAATATGATGCTTTGTTTCATTTCATGGTTGATGTTATCTATTACAATTTGTTGATGACAAATTTTATCTGTTGAAACTTGAGTTTTGATGTTGTGGTCGATGATTTAGGATTTGATGACGATGTTATAAACTATAACTACTTGGGGTGATTAATGTTATATGTGTACTAAATGGTTGATACTTTAAGTATCATCATTAGTCCAATTCTTAAATCTATGTTTTCATGTTTTAACTTTTATCTAGTCAGTTCAACGTTTTGCATGTTTTTTTAATAATATATGCATCAAAATATGTATTATATAAAAAATGCACACGAACAACACACTCCTGGAAGGTTTTTGAAAATTGTGCTTCTCGCTTCCACTTCCTGCTTCCTGCTTCCATCAGCCTTGGCGTAAATACGCTACCCCATCACATGAAAATTATTGACTTTAGTTATTATTTAATAAAATTATGAAGGGAAATCTTACCTGTAGTGGCCCTCTCTTGAGTAATGGTGTTTGGGCAATGATTTTCTTTTGTTGGTGTTGGATTTCTCTTTCAGCCACATGATAAGTGTTGATCTCTATTTTCATCATTATTGAAGTGCTGTTTATTTTTCTGCTGTACTTGATTAGGGTTTATTGAAGATTTTACCATAGATTCACTACTTTATGATCTCAACATGGTCCTAGAGCTAGTGTGGAATCTTCTCTCTATCCAGCTTTGTTTCAGGGCTGCCTCAGTTATGGAACTAGAGTTTAAACTTTACAGCACTGTTTCATGTTTTTTTTTTTTGTAGCCTGTTTTGAAACTAGGGTTTCAGCACTCCCCATTGGCAACCAACTGTATTTTAGGGTTTTTTAACCCTTTTTTCCACTAATACCCTTTCCTGTTCATTAGTCCTTTTCAGCAAATTCAAGGGGAAATATTTCACATTTGTGTTCTCCCCTAGGGCATTGCACTCCTTTTTTCTTGTGCCAATTTTGTGCGGTTTCAAGGGCAGTTCTGGTGTTATAGATGCAAATGAGTGGGGCCAGTTGCCTTATTTGTGCTGCTCTAATGGTAACCCTTCTTTGTAGCACAGGCTTACGGATATATTTGGAGAAAATACTTCCGACTGAAGATGATGACAATGATGATTTAGTGTATTTAAAGAAGGATGGACCCCTAGGGTTGATCTCTTTTTATGTCTAGCCAAACATTGTTCATGAGAGCAAGGTAACAAGAGTGTAAAGCATAGTTAGGATGTTTCCACAATTTATTTGGAGTGAATGCTAGTCAAGTCAATCAACTAGAAACTGAGCTCTCCAACCACAAGAATTTGAAGTCTAACATTATTGCATCTGATGGCTAAGGTAAATAGGATTTGGTATTTATCAGTAATATCCTTGATAATAATAACATTTCTCCTGCGTTCAAGAGTTTTTCTATCATATTTTACAACATTGCTGTTTTTCTCAAGGCACTTGCCTTGCCTACTTTAGAGGATGTGTTTTCTAACTTGATCTAGCTTCAAGTCACCTTGGAGGAATTTGGGTTACCTACCTGCTAGAGATCAGACACATTCTAAGAATTCTACCCCATACATACATGAGTTTGCAGGGGACAATCCCAAATCCTCAAATAAGAATAGGATGATTTGCTCTTATTGCCATAAGGAGGGTCATGCTTTGAGAAGTTGTCGTCTCTGTCTTCAAAACATTTAAGAAATTGCTTGGCAAACCACTGGTAACATTGCCCTATTCAAAAAAGAAGTTAGTAGTTCTGCTGCCTGCACACTTAGTTGTGCACTGTGCTTTATGGTCTTCCACCTCCTCACAGGAATGGATTGCATATTCTAGGGAAACTAAGCATATGCCAAAACACAAACATTTTCTTCAACTATAGCGATTAGGTTAAAGGTGAGTAGTAACTATTAGTTATGAGTCATTGTGGATCTATGTTGCAGGAAACGTAGGGCAAGGGGGCGTTTCCGTACAGAAATGAGTACGAAACGCTGAAACGCGTGTGGTACGGCCCTGAAACGCGTTTCAGGCCGTATTGCCACGTTTCACGAAACTGAAACATGGCCAGTACGGCTTGAAACGCGTTTCAGGGCTGCACGACTCACGTTTCAGCTTTTTGCTTGTGTTTTTTTATTTTTTAATTTTAATTTGTTTTCTAATTTATTTTTAGGTTATCTTAGTGACTTCTAGTTGCTTCTAAGGGCCGCATGACTCACGTTTCAGTCGTTTACTTGTGTTTTTTTATTTATTTTTTTAATTTGTTTTCTAATTTATTTTTAGGTTATCTTAGTGACTTCTAATTGCTTCTAGATGCCTGTCTAAAGTTATAAAAGTGAACTTTTGCCCTAGTGTTGATATGCAGTTCATGGTAATGTTACCATAAAATGACTCAGGATGTTTGAGAGTGGTTTCGCCCTCATTGGATTTCATATGGATAAAGTAGAATTTTAGATCTCACTCAAAATCCAACAGACTTATCTGTTTTTTAGGATTTCAGGGTTGGGGGGATTGCAATGTTTCCATTGGATTTGATCATGTACTAGGGTATGGAACTTGTATTTAATCAAGAGAACCAAGCCCTCTATGTAGGGGAGACTCCCAGTAATGAAGAGCATGTAGGGTATTAGGGTATGAAACGTGTATTTAATCAAGAGCACTAAGGTCGTTCGACTATGTTGGAGGCGATTCCCAAACAAGCACGAGACAAGAAATTATAAATTTCTCGTGGCTGATTTTGGATATTTCTATTTTCATTATGTGATCATTCATGAGTAAATGTGATGTAAATTTAGAGACTTAAGTTTATGCATGACTGTTGACAATTTTAATCATAATGTAATAAATTAGAATTTTATCATATATGCTTTATGATTGCACATATTCTTAAATTATATATATAATATATATATATATATAATATACATATATATATATATTCGCGTTTCCCTGTTTCCAAAATTTGGGGAGGTTGCGTTTCATATCGGTTCCCATTTCGGAAACTCGTACCCATTTCCCCGTTTCGTGCAACCTAGGTTATGACTCAAGTCTCCTAGTTTTTGGTTGTGGCATTTTTTGTTTTTGTTTATAATGCAAGTATGGGGATGTTCTCCATGTTCTTGGAGTGTGACAGAATCTACTATCTATTTCTTGCATCACACACACTGATAAAAAGGTGGACTTTTGGTTGAATAGATATATCACCTGTCCATTATACTCCTTGCAGGATTTGTTAAATTTTCAATTCGAGCCCAGATTTATTTTTTCTCAACAATTATTTATTCCCAGAGATTTATTTTATTACCCATATAATTCTGAATTGCTGAAAAATAAAATTGCTGGTATTTTAACTTCCAGAAATTAATATGCAGTGGAAAAAATAAAAATAGAAAGATCAATTCTCATATACAAATATACATCCATAACAATTCTCCTCCATTCAATAATCTCAGGAAAATCTGGGTTTTGACCCACAAAGATAATACACAAAAAATGAAATGACTGGTACCTGTAGCACGGCCCTTCTGGGCGTAATTCGGCCCAAGCAATTTCGGCCCTTTGAAAATCAACCCCTCCAAGAAATTCAGTCTGGAGAATTTGGCCCACCTGTTACCAGCAATTTCGCCCTGGATAAATTGGCCTCTCCAATATGCAGCCTCCTTCAAGCTTCAGCACTTCAGCCTCCCTCGATCTTCATGTCTTGGCCTCCCGGAAATACTCCCAAATAACCTTGCACTCTTCCTCTTTCTCCTCAGTCTAGATGAGCCTCTTGTTCTGGAGAAAATCACTTCCTCCCTCTTTGAGAAAATCACTTTCTCAAAATGCAGTAGCTGCCTCTTGTTTTGTATTTTCACCTCTCGAGGCATCTCTTTATAATCTTCAATAAGCCAAATCCCTAACCCTAATCTCCTAAGTGATTGACAGTTGAGATTAGATCTCATGTCACTTGAGATCAACAGTTGAGATCATATCTAAGTCACATAAATAATTTTATTAATTATCCTTAGTGCTTTGGCTTATTAGTCCACAATAATTAATTGACTTTAGTTATTGTCCTTTTCCTAAGTTAGACTTAGGAAAGAAGTCTTAAATCACTTATTCCACCAAGCAAGCACCTAAAGAGGCAATTAACCATCTCCTACATGCTAAGACACCAAGCTTATGTGGAAGACCTTCTGAAGTTACCACAAGCTTCAACAGGATCTTGGCTGGCTACAATGAGACTTTGGAGGTTATTAAATGAACAAAATGCTAAATTCCTTTCAAATTTCAATAACCTCCAAAGTATTTTAACTACGAAAGCTTGTCCAAAATGATGTATGTTTTTTAATTCTGACAGCCCTTCTTATTTCCCTTCCTTATTGCCTGTGCACAAGAAACTAAATATTTCTTTCTTCTGTTTTCTAACATTCCTTGTTGTTGTTTATAAACTAAAGAGTGCCAATATACATGAATTGCCTCAATACTGATTTCACTGTAGCTAATTTCACTAAAGTTAATCTACCTCCTCTTGAAAACATCTGTAACACCACTTTGACACTCTACCTTCAATTTTTTTATAGAGCTTTACATTCTAGGCATTTATTATTCCTTGCTGATCTGGGGAATTTGAATCATAATTGTCTCTTAGTAGTTTCAAACTTTTACCTGATGAGCATGTCATCATGTCTAGTATCTACAGGTGTTTTCCTAACTTCACGATGTAATTATCAAAATTACTGTAAGCTACAGAGTTTTTGTCCATTCTTTTTGCACAAAATTCGGTGTCGCTTGATTATCTAGGTTTTAGCCTGTTGTTCTATTATTTTGCTATATTTCCTTTTCAAGAGATACCTTAGGCACTCCTGCACTGAAATTGTTGCTTGATGTACTTTTGAAGCTCATTCACGTACTTTGATTATTTGATATAATTTTTGAGCCTTGAGGGTTAACCTTAATATGACCTTGTTTTGCCGCTTCTTATATTTTCTTGTTTATCTCTACAATATTATGAAAACGAGTCATGGCTTGATACTGACAGTTGCATTTGCTTTCCATTAGGAATTTATACTAGCTCATAAATTGCTTACCAGCACTTGTTTTTAATGCCCAAATTTTCTGTTTTGCTATCTAAATTTATGCTCCTATTATTTTGTCTCATTACTTTATGAACTCAAAGCTAATGCTCCAGTTGATTTTGCAGGCATCACATTCAAGGGTACCCATCTATTAGGATCTTTCGTAAGGGAAATGATGTAAGGTAAACCAGAGCAGAAATTTCTTGAAATTTTGTCATAGTCTGTTACCTTGTCTGGTTGTATATTGCTCCTTTTTCAGTGCATCAGAACATTCCTATAGATTGACAACTTATATATGCTATTTTCTATTTCATTTGCCACTTTTGGCATTTACAATAAGAATCTGATTGTTTCAACCAGCATTGTCACATGCGATTTTTCTTGCTAATAAATATGATTTGGCCTATTTCCCATAATCTTCGTAAATATGAACTACACATCTTTTATTGTTAATACATGGATGTTTTTTATTGGCTACTTGCCACGTTGGTGTACTGATTTTTATTTTTATTTTATTTTGACGTTGTAGTCAAGCATTCCTGGAATTCATGGTCAGTGGAAACTGTAGGGATCATCATTGCTCGTTTAATTTTGACTGTATTGATGAGCATTTATCATGTACAGGGAAAGTCATGGACACCACGAACATGAATCTTATTATGGAGACAGAGACTCTGATTCATTGGTTACGGTATGCATAGAGCCTGACCTACAAATGTTTAAAGCACATTCTTTTGGTGTAATTGAATGCTCTCTGATAATGTCAGTGCCTATGATTCCTGTTTGATGTTTATCTGTTGGGATTTCTTGTTGTCATGTAAGGCAATGGAGGCATTGGTTACAACCATTCCCTCTGAGACACATCTGGCATTGGAAGATAAATCAGGTACTGCAAATGCAACTAAGCGACCTGCACCAAAGACAGGGGCTTGCAGAATAGAGGGATTTGTACGAGTAAAGAAGGTAGCTTTCATCTGGAAATGTATTTCTCTTCATTGAGTATTACACCCATGTTTTTTGCTGAGAAGCAATGCATGAGAGAGAGCCGACGTGGTTTTTTTTTTGTTTATTATGTCATAATTAATGTGCTTGTTCAAAGCATGAAGCCATGTTATCTGTGATTTAGAGTAAGAAGGAATAGACATGTTAATGCTTGCAAATGATCAAAAGCAGTCAGTGAGATTGCAGAATAGAGCATGTGGAGTCAATGGAGTGTCTATAGAATTTATAGGCTATACAATATACAAGTTTATAGGTAAAAGCTTAGAACACAAAAGAATAAAATGTGGTATTGCTGCCAGAGTGTAGAGGTTACTTTGTGATTTATAACTATCAAAAATCAAGCACACCATATCCCTAAGCCACGGGGGAATGCCTCCCTCAACTTCGCTCCCTCCTGAGAACGTTTTTTGGTAGTGCACTCTGTAGGCTTTTCAGGCGCTCCCAATGCACTCCTAGGGCTCCCCTATTCTTAAAATACAAGTTACTGCATTTTCTTTATATTTCCCTTTCTACCTATTACAACAAAATCTAGCACCTTTGTAATTTTAAGCCATAAGCATCAAGGGGCTAGTTTTTTGCACTCAAGAAGGCTACCCATTGTCACCATAGTTGCTCTTCCACACACTTCTGGTTGGCTTCTGTCCAACTCAAGGTGGGGG
>APFE031261789.1:154563-195172 GCA_000404065.3 Pinus taeda
GGGTTTCTATAAGGATAATATTGCAAGTGTTATGGAGTGGATGCACAAGGTGATTTTTGATAAGTAAGCCTAAATGAATGGGTGGTAGTAGTATAATGGATTAATAAGTGGTGTGGCAAAAGGAATATGAAAGTAGAAACCCCAAGACCAAGTGCTTAAACACACCTTGGGAAAATGGAGCCATGGTACTATAGATCAAAAAGAGTAAGTGCATGAGAATGAAAGGCAATAGGGGCTGCAGTTTTTGATAATGGAAAATTGACTTGGAAGGATGTATGTCATGCCCCTATCCTGGCGGTGGTCTTTCAACT
The DNA here is from genome assembly GCA_000404065.3 of Pinus taeda. NCBI lineage: Eukaryota > Viridiplantae > Streptophyta > Pinopsida > Pinales > Pinaceae > Pinus > Pinus taeda. Next base: position 154,875 of record APFE031261789.1, read on the forward strand.
GCACATAGGCAGGGGCGACACTGCTACCCACTTTCTTTTCACCAATACTAATGAGTACGGGCTACGCTTAACATTCAACACTTAGTTATTTTTCTGCAATTCTACTAAGCATTCATCATTTTACACAACGTAAATTACATTCATCATTTTACATGGCGGAAATAACATTCATCATCATCATATTCTAAATATGCACAATGGATAACTTTCTTTTAATGGGAGGGGCAACTCCCAGATTAGAGTCTGCTCAATAATAATAATACAATCTAGACAAGTATTTTTACAGATGCAACCTTTGCCAAGAACCCCAAATTCACCTTGACAAATTGCCAAAACCAGCAGCTCGACTTGCTCGTGTCGGGTCGCCCACCTCACCGGATCGGGTTGTTGAAATTTGATGACTAAAAAAAAGTTTCCTGCAGTCCCAACCTGGTTTTAATTTCACCTTATCACTCCCATTCAGTTAAATGCCCTTTCCCATAAACATACATTCAACATATAGCATTCTGGAAATGAAATTTTCAGATGGAAACACATGGGACTGTCAACACATGCTGAAAATAAATATGGACATAACCAAACCAGCAACACACATAAAAATACATAATTTTTTGGTCAACTTAGACCCAGGCAAAACCCCTTCAATCTTCTCCGGGGAAAACCTGTTAGAAAGCTCTTCAAATTTATTTATCTTTCAAATTCAGGAAAAATACATTTGTAGACAAAACAAGACAACAAAATACAACTTACCTCTGCAGCCCAAAACTCTTTGAAAACTGTGCCCACTTTGCCTCGATTTTTGTGCCCACTTGAAGTTGAAAATATGTATTGTGCAGATACGACTATACGGACTATACATATATATATTTTTTTCAAAAACTTCTCTCGAACGGTGTGCAACCACAACATTCAATGATGTTTGTACTGTACCTTTTGCTGTCTTCTATGCCTTGATTTCCATGCCCAGCTTTGCCCAGAAATCACCCTTTCAATTTGCTGCAACAAATTTCTCCTTCAAAACTTTTCTCCAACTCTCAGCCTCCTTTCTCCAATTTGCTCATGAAGAATGAATTCAGTCTCTCTTTTCTTTTCCCCCTTTTATTTCCCTAAATGAATTTTGGGCAACCCTAAGATCTAATGGCTCAGATTCATTTAGATCAAGGGATGAGAATAAATGTGCATTTAATTCTCACTTTCTATCTTTTAACTAACCCATTAAATAAAGTACCCACATTGTACTTTATGTCTAAATTCACTTTTCACTTTATAATTTAACATTGAATTTACCACTTATAAAGTCACTTTCACTTCATAAAGTCACACTTAGGAAAGGAATTTTTTTGGACACTTTTCCCTAGCTAGAGACTAACCCATGGGAAACCACTTGTCCAAGGTACATTAAAAATCAACACGGGTCACCCTTCCGTTCAGCGACGCCCATGCTCTATCGTGTCGTGCAGCTCGTTCGGGCAGAGGCGTCTACCTTCATGTCGCCCTCCACAACTCGTCGCTGGGCAAGGGCGTCCACCCTCCGTGTTGTCCTCCACAACTCGTTCAAGCAGCAATGCCCAACCGTGCCATTCTCCGCAGCTCGCCCGAGCAGGAGCGCCCACACCGTTTCGTTCAAGCGCAACTCGTCTGCGGGTAAAGGCGCTCACACTGTGTCGCCCAATTGCAGCTCGCCCGTGGCTAGAGGCGCCCACACTGTGTTGCCTTCCGCAGCTTGCCGCGCAGTCGCACCCACTGCAGCTCGTCGGGCAAACTCGTCCGCGGGCAGTGTCACCCACTTGCGACCCGTCGGGCAAACTCGTCCATGGGCAGTGTCACCCACTTGCAGCTCGTCCGCCTAGAGTGCACTCGAAACCTGCAACTCCTTTTCGTCTTGGCTCGGTACTGTGACCCTCGGTCCGCTTGTACTTTGCACTCCTTTGTTCGCTCTTCCCTTTGCTTGTCCAAGTAATGTGTTCTACTCAAACTTGCTTGAGTTGAATGATTCCCTCTCCATCAAAGTCGCCACCAATATATATGCAACCTCCAAGAGTCATGGTGGGACCACATTGGCCCACTGATTCCTTGGTTTTTCGACACCTCTATAAACTCGTCGCATGTGCTTCCCCATACTTAGCCGATTTTCCATTCTTGGTTTTTCGACTCTCCAAGTAGCTCGTCGCACTGTCCCAACTCGTCATCGCACAACTTGCCATTACACATTTGTCGGGTGCGCTTAACTGAACACACCCTCTCATTGTCGCAAACTTGGCTTGTCGCCTTTAACCGAAGTTATGTCCCCACTGCCACTCGTCGCACATGTGCTCAGCTTGTGGTCGTGACAATATAGGTGCCATAGGTGTCATAAATGTGAGGTTATGGCAATGTAGCAAAAATTTGGTTTATCCTATGAAATATTAACATAAGATCAATAGAAATAAGAGGGATAAATCCTCACAGTATCCAAATGACACATGGTTCATTACAAGGTGTTTAGAATACACTACAAGGATTTCCTAATAAAAAAATAAGCATGTGGAATGTAGGTGCACACAGAATGTCTCACATAAGAATGATATACCTCCAATCTTCCATTAGGCTCCAAACATGTGAAGTACAAGTGATGCCTAATGGAAGAGCTCCTCAATCCCCAAAATGTCAACCCCTATCAAATGAAGAGAGCAAACCCTTATATAGGTTTGAGCTCAACCCTTTTATAGTAAAAGGTAAATGTTTACCTTGATGATTAGTTCTCCAAGGAATATAATAAATATTAAATTTCTATCCTCCTCAACAAACTTCTTACTAAAATTATAAATGAATTATTGGGATCCACTCTCTTCGTTTTGATCCACTCCCTTCTCATAGAACAAACAATAAGATAATCACTCCTTTCTCCAAGGAACACTACCAACTCCTATGACAAGTGAGCAATGAATAAATATTGAATTGCTTATACTAAATAAATTTTCCCAAGATGGTTGACTATGTAAACAAGCATCAACAACCGTCAAAGTGTTCATGAAACTAATCACCAAGGAATTCGTTCCACTAAAAAGTAAAAAGAAATTGGATTCATACAAACAAGTTCAAACTCCCCTCTCATAGAACAAACAATAGGATAATCACTCCTTTCTCCAAGAAACACTATCAACTCCTATAACAAGTGAGCAATGAATAAATAATGAATTGGTTATACTAAATAAATTTTCCCAAGATGGTTGACTATGTAAACAAGCATCAACAACCGTCAAAGTGTTCATGAAACTAATCACCAAGGAATTCGTTCCACTAAAAAGTAAAAAGAAATCTGATCCATACAAACAAGTTCCCGTACATGTGCTGTGCAGAACCCTCCTCTTGAAGAAGTCCAACAAATAATGTGTGTGTATGTGTGTGTGTGTGCACATAGGATGACCCACATTTACTGTTAATCATTATTATAACATGGGGATAATTATAATCAGTTTAGCGGGTACAGAAGATGGGTGCATTGGAATTGTAGTGGATGAATTGGTGAATGAGAATGTGTAGCCCATTTCTACCACAACTTTGCTGAATAGAGTTGAACGCTATGATTAAAATACTTTGGTAGATGCAACAGCTGATTCAGGTCTCTCATAAAATAACCAATGTTCCACCAAGTTTCCGGGATGGGGGGATGCGGGAATGGGGAGATATACAGTGGGAACGTGTGGGAGCACCCCTAAATTTTAGGATGGGGGAACATTGGAGTGTGTATATATAATTCAAATTCAAATTCAAACTCTATAATCAAGTACATTGATTCATTCATTAGAAATGATTCAATGAACTAGCTATAGTAAAATATTGTATACATTGATTTAAATTCATCTTTCATCATTCTAAAATCTATATTGGTTTAAATTTATCATTCTGCTAGAATCTGATTAGTACTAAGCAAAATAGTAGACACTAAAGTCTGAAGACTACAATAGTAAATCAGATTCATACAAACAAGTTCCCATGCTTGTGCTGTACAGGACCCTCCATAAATTGTGAGTCATAATGACTGTGATGCATGCGCTCATTCTTGATGTATAAGAAGAAGTCAACAAATAATGTGTGTATATATGTATATATGTCCATAGGATGACCCATGTGTACTGTTACTCACTATTCTGACATGGGGATAATCATAATCAGCTTAGCGGGTATGAAGGATGGGTGCATTGGAATTGTAGTGGATGAAGTGGTGAATGAGAATGTACAGCCCATTTCTACCACGACTTTGCTGAATAGAGCGTTGAACTCTATGATTAAAAATCCTTTGGTAGATGCATCATGCAACAGCTGATTCAGGTCTCTCATAAAAAACCAATGTTTCACCAAGTTTCCAGCACGAGGGGACACAGGAATAAGGAGATGCACAGTGGGAACGTGTGGGAGCCACCCAAAATTTTTGTCAGATTTAGGGGGGACATTGGGGTGTGCGTGTGTGTGTATGTATGTATGTATGTATATAGGTGGGGAGGGTAGGGGCATTGGGATGTGTGTGTGTGTGTGTGTATTGATTCAAATTCAAATTCAATGATCAAAAACATTGATTTATACATCATAAATGATTTAATGAAATAGAAGTAGTAAAATATTGTATACGCTGATTTAAATTCATCTTTCATCATTCTTCTAGAATCTTATTAGTACTAAGCAAAATAATAGACACTAAAGTTTGAAGACTAGAATAGTAAATTGAAATTACTCAAACTCAAAATTAGTAAAAGGTGACGAGTCAAAGGCTCAATCTGAGGTCATTAGTGTTGAAAATGTAACTAGTATCGGTCTCCATTATTGTTGTCTAGCTCATGACATGTTGTAATCCATATATATTTGTTAAAACAAGAAAAGAAAAATTATTGTAAAACTCAAAGAAAATTATATATAAGCATGGGTTTCATGCTCACTTGATTATGTTTCTAGGTCTAAGCACCCATTGACTGCTTCTAGGGTTGAGTCATGAGTCATTGTCATTGTCCTTGTGTTCTAAACCCTTCTTGGGCTTATTATGTCAAAGAAAGAAAAATTATTTCATGTAAAATGGTCATGTATCTCTCCTCCATTAAGTCTTCCTACCCTTCCATCAAGTCGACCTCATTGAAGGGATTCGACCACATTAGAAGACTATATAAGCAATGTATTTGACCTATTGTGGCATCCATCCAAGCAAGATTCGATTTGCAATCCCAAGGAGTGCGAAGGCAAGAAAAAAGAAGAGAAAAGGCTTGTAGAAGGAAGGAAAATCGTAGTGAAGGAAGGAGGAACCCTAGCAAAGAAAGGAAGGTTGATTTACTCTTGTTTTGGCTCACATGTGCGAGAATTCTGATGTAGAGGGCACTGTCACAGCAAAAACTTTTCACCTAGGTTGAAGCTTTGGAGATGGCAATGACATTACATGAGACCCCTATACAAGACCCTGGTCTGGGAGTCAAAAAGATCCACGCGCAACTGCAAAATCTGTGTCTGGAGATGCAGAGCTTAAAACAGAACAGGACACCGTGGCCAGAGGTGCGCGAGGAGGTATGGTGCATAAAATGCAAAGGTCAAGGGCATGACAAGGACCACTGTCCCGTCTTTGCGAACTACTTGGCAGGAGGAGGGCCGATGCCATTAAGACCAGAGGCGCATGCAGGACCAGGCGTGACGCCTGCATTATGGTGCGCGATTTGTCAGATAGGAGGAAAACACACTACAAATAATTGTCTTCTATTGCAGAAGTATACGCATACCTCCCAACAATTGTTTTTGTAATTTTTGCAGGTCGGTAGGACATGGTAAACGCACCTGCAGAAGCTACGAACTAATGATGGATCGGACTCCTGCCTAACGGGTGCAGACCAAAACACGAGCTCTCTATCCAAATGCAGGAATGATGCATGCTGGATTTCAGGGGTGCGGTCGAGGTCGAGGTGGAATGGGACCGGGAAGGGGTCGCGGCCAACTAATTTGTTACAATTGCAGAGGGCCAAGACACTATGCCCGCGATTGTACAAACCCGACAAGGACATCATGTTTGTGCTGTACTCAGTTTGATCATAAGACAGAAGATATAGAATCTAATGGATAGGATGAGATAGCGAAGCATAAAGCAAGAGTCTAAGTGTTCTTGGGTTGTAGTAGTAGGAAGAGGCTCTGCAGTTGAGTGCGCAGAGGCCTAGTAGCGTCCGTAGTTGAGTGCGCGGACCCCTGCAGCTGAGTGCACGGACCCCTGTAGCTGAGTGCGCAGGGTAGAGTCGAGTCTGTAACCAAGGAAGAAGAATAATAAAGAGAAGTTTATCTGAATTTCGTGTATCTGTTCTTTTGTTATTACATGTTTGATATTGTATGCAATTATACTATCTATTTACTGCGCGCTGTTGTATGAATGGTGAATATTGTTAAGTATAAACAAAAGCATACAGATAAGCTAAGTTAATCAACTAACAGTGGAATATTAGTGAAGTCTTGGGTAATAACGTAGAAGTGCAGTGTTCAACCCTTAAGTAGGGCTGCGTGAAGGAAGTAGCTTAGGCTGCGAGGTACGGATAAGTGTGTGCAGCAAAAGTCGTGCAGGGTTGAACCGCGGACCACTTGGAACCCATCAGACATCCCCAGGGTGTGGAAACTTGGTTCTAGCACCCTCCCATACTACTTTGGGTGAGACCTCAGTTCGCGCTCCGCGGGTTGTTGTGAAAGGGCCAGTGGTACTGGGATCTGTTTGGCTAAATCACCTCTGGACTTGGGTCAGGCCCCAAATAGTCTGCAATAGAGGGAGAAATTCTGATGTAAGAGGGTTGAAATTTGTGATTGAAGCAGGATTAAAGAAGATTGACTTTTGTTGACTATAAGCAGACTTTTGTCATCTTGAAAGGACTTTGTTGGGAGGCTGACTTGGTGGATTGGATGAGGTATTTGTCTTGGTCAAAGGGTTTTGGTTGTCTTGTTTGATTTAGTTCTAAAGGAAGAGAAGAGACTTTCTAGGTTTTCCCCTAAAAGAGGGGTTTTGCTTTGGTTGAGAGCCTACATCTTGTCTCCTTGTTGTTTTGATCGTCATGCATTTATGTTTTGGTAGTTGTTTGATGAGAAGAAGATAAAAGAAGGCATAAAAGAGGATAATAAGAATAGTAAGAAATCACAAGTAATTACCAAGATAAGAAAATCTTTCTTCCTTTTTGATTTTCCAGCATGGAATCAGAGCTAAGGTGAAGAAAGGAAAAAGGCAACTTGAAGATCATTTTCTCTCTAGTAAGGGTTCAAGAAAGGATTCAAGGAGCAGAAGAGAAGTTTTGGACTCTAGAAGTTTTGTTTTGAAAGAAGTACTGATCAAAAGTGATATTATCAAATATATCTATGGCATCATCAATGAAATCCGAAAATAAATTCCAAGGAGCCTCTAACTTTAGAGCATGGAAGACAAGGATGGACCTCCTTACAAGAAATAAAGTATTGGACCTAGTACAAGGAAAAGTCAAAGGACCAACTGATGATGCTGGAAAAGAGTAGTACACGGAAAATGACATTATAACCATGAGCCTAATTGTGGATGCAGTTAAGACAACTTGATTCCCTACATATCCACGCTAGGTACTTCATAGAAGATGTGTGATGCTCTATCCAAGCTATTTACAATAAGGAATATTGGACAAGTGGCAAGTCTAAAAAATGAACTTCGAATTGTCAAAATGACCAAAGATGATACAATGTCATCTTACTTTGTAAGGATTGCCCATATAAGAGATGAATTACAACTAGTTGATGAAATAATCCTTGATAATGAACTTTTGATTACTGCCCTACTAGGACTATCGAAGTCTTGGAATGCCTTTGCAACAAGAATAAATAGTTGGAAAAATTCTCCCTCCTTTGAGGAAATGTGGTCTGCCTGTACTCAAGAAGAAGCTCGTCTTGCCTTGATAGGAGGTAAGCAAGAAGATGAAGAGAATACCACCTCAAATACCTATTCTGCCCATTTCAAGAAGAAAGGAGGAAATAAGAAATTTAAAGGGTCAAAGAAGAATTATCATGGGAAGATTGACCTTTCTAAAATATAATGCTATCATTGTCACAAGATGGGACATTATAAGAACCAATGCCCCGATAATCCAAAGAACAAGAAGAAAGAAAGAGACCAAGCTACAGTTACCATTGATGATAATCCTCCAAAGAAGGCCAAAACTGAAGATTCTGAAGTCAAAGACTTATTCTATTAAGTCTTTAGGGATGTTATCGCTTGTATATCCTTTATCTATAGTATAAGTCATTGTTTTTAGGCTTTGTAGAATTTTCTCTTATAATTAACTGTAGGATTAATCTTTCTTTTGATTCCTAGGGTTTGTAGATCTAATATGTTTTGATAAAAAGTTCTTGAGTTGTTGTGATAAGTTGAAGGAATCCCTCAAAATGTCTAGATCAATGCAAAATCAAGAGGGAGCTTCTGCTTTTCTCAAAAGATAAGTATTCTTTATTCCTTTCATTACCTCGTTGATTTCGTCTATATACTTAGCTTTATTTTTGTTGCTTGATTATAATCCTTGGCTTATGTTTTCATTGAAAGAAGGTTTACAAGAATATTCTAAAGAAAGAATTGTAGCCAGATTCAGAGGGAGTCTACAAAAGGAAGACATGCGTTATGAAAGAAGCTTTATTGCAAAGAAAGCCCTTCAAGGTTTGTAAAGAGAACAACTCAAGGTATGTTTAAGATCATAAGATTTGTAGTAGTTGCTCATCATGAAATAAGGTATGATCATTGTCTTTAAATTTGCTTTATATTACTAACTCCCTTATAACTAGGGTTTTGCTATAAAATGATAAAAGATTCTTATATTGTTAGGGTATTTGATTTTAGCTTAAATCAACCCTTGTCGTACCATCTTTCATTTGTTCACTTTTGTAAAACCCTAGCCTTTTGATTTTTAGGGTTTGTTGATGGTATCTAGGGCATACAATAAAACTCTATTTTTTAGGTTTTGATGATAATATTTAGGGTTGATAATAGGTCAAAAAACCCTTGTAGTAGTTGATATAAGATCATGGAAATGAAGCTTTATGTGTAAGTTATTCTGCTATGATTGAAACCCTAACATGGTTTAGTTGTTAGATATCTAAGGTTTAATATTAAAGTTTTGATGCTCTCATTATGATGATATTATAATCCTATATTGATAAAGTTGACTTCATACTCTTGTACATTTATATATGTGTTTAGTTGTACCTGTTTTTTGAGATTTGCAGGTGCATAGTTTTCAAGAGGTTGTAAAGTTGTATACTTGCCTCATACTTGATGATGACTTTATGGTGATGTTGAGCATGATGGAAAGAGTGAGCTATAAGAACCTTGATGACATTGAAGTTTACATTGATGATTGAATGATGACCTTGTTGCCATATGAATGAAGATTTGAAAGTCAAAGTTCTCTGATAATATGATGATGTAAAAGAAAAGAGCCTGTGTAGCTTGAAGAATGAAGTTGTTGATGATGGACTTATCTCCATAAGTTGAGAGGTAGCTTGGATGCATTTCTTGAGATGGAAGACATGATGTATAGTAAAGACTATGAAGAAAGAATAAGATCGGAGAATGGCTAAAGAACTACTGATGGTTACTCTTGTTTGATGAAGTTGTGAACAAAGAATTGGTTGTTTTGAGAAGTGTTGAGGCTTAGTTTGGTGCTTCTTAAGAGGTTGGAAAAGGAATCTTCCAACAATATTTGTTTGGATATTATGATGAATTAAGCAGCATTAGAATGGTTGAGGACACCAAATTTTATACCAGCATATTTATATTAAGAACCAATATATTGGAAGCTCTGAAACTGAGTTTGTTGTTTGAGAGCCACGTGTTCGAATTCGGCGAATTAGATTCGATTCGACCTAATTCGTGTCTGGATTTCGTGACATGTCGTGTCCGAATGGGACACGATCGAATCCGGATTGTGTCCCGTTCGGACACAACGTGTCACGAAATCCGAACACGAATCTGGCAAACTAGGACCCGCACAGCCATGAAAGGGCGAAAATGCTTATGTTTTGTATCGTTTTGTGTCATTTCTTTTGCAAGAGGTGAGCTGTGGTTTTGCTGTGAGGAGTTTGGGGCAAGGAGCCAAGCGTTTGGAGCCTTTTCAGGGAGATTCAAGCAACAGGTAAGTGCATTTCCTTTCTATTTATTTGCATTTGTATTACAACAGTTTGTATATGCATTTCTTTTACAAATTTGTGCATGTTTTGTTTATTTTTTTTGCAATGTTCATGGCTCAATCAAGGGTAGTAGGTAGGGGGAAAAGGAAGGGGAGGAAGGGTAGCAGGTATGGGGCAAAGGAAGGGGAAGGATGTACCAATTGGACATGCCCCTCCTCCCCCAATTTCATCAGAGTCTGCTACAAGTAATGTTGAGGGAAGACTTTTGAGAAATATCCCTTGTGGAAATATGTCACAAGAGAGGATGGGCCAAGCAGCAAGGGGAATGGAGGAGGCAATGTGAATAGGAGATGCAACTTTTGCCACAATACATTCACAAACACATATTTTCGTGTGAAAGGCCATTTGTTGGCTTTACCAAGTTGTGGAGTTGGAGCTTGCACACAAGTTCCTTTACGAAAGAGGAATGAAATGGAAAAAGAGTTCACTGTTGGTATGGCAAATGTGGCTGCAAAATTAAAAAAAAAAACCAAGAATGATGACCCCCTTCCATTTTTGAGGAAAGGCAACAACAAATTTCCATTTGATAGTTCTATTGGGGGGAAAGCAGCAAAAAGAAATGCAATTTCATTTGGTCCAATGGACAAGATTTTTCAAAAAGAGAAACAAGAAGAGTTTGATCTCACGATTGCCTTTTTTTTCTATCAAAACATCATATCCTTTAATGTTGCACTCTCATCTCTATTTATTGAGATGTGTCGAGCTCAGTGTTGTTAAAAGCGTGATTAAATCGCGCTTTTTTCAAAAAAGCGCGAGTTTTTCCCTAGGCCGATTTAATCGCGCTTTTTATAGGAAAAAGCGGGATAAAATTTTTTTGCCGCTTTTTTGGGAAAAAAGTGCGCTTTTTTCGAAAAAAGCCCGCTTTTTGCCCGCTTTTTTCAAAAAAGCACGCTTTTTTCGAAAAAAGCCCGCTTTTTTTGGGAAAAAAGCTCGGGCTGGCGAGGCAGCGCGATTTTTAATGAAAAATTGAAAAAAAAAGAAAAAAATGAATATTTTTGTACCAAACGATTTTTTCCCGCTTTTTTCCGCTTTTTCCGCTTTTTTCCGCTTCATTCCCCACGCCGATTTAATCCTGCTCGCGCTTTTAACAACATTGGTCGAGCTCTAACTCACGGGTCTCCATCATGGTATGTGCCCCCTGGTTCAGAGAAGCTTAGAACCACATTGTTGACGAAGGCAAAAAAAGAGGTGCAAAAAATGCTTGAGCCTATTAAAGCATCATGCCCAATATCTAGGGTTAGCATTGTTTCTGATGGATGGACAAATCCAATACGACACCCACTGATCAACTTCATGGTGTCTTCCTTGAATGGTTGGGTTTTCTTGAAAGTAGTGGATATACTTGGAGAATACAAGGATGCACAATATATGGGTGAGTTGTTTATTAAAGTTATTGAAGATGTAGGTGTTGATTCTTGTGTGCAAATCATTACAGATAATGCACTTGTTTGCAACACTGTTGGCATGATTGTGGAAGCTAAATATCCACAAGTGTTTTGGACACCTTGCATTGTCCATTCATTGAACTTAGTATTGAAATCCATTGCTTCTGATGTGCTTTGGATTGGTAACATTATTGAGGATGCACAACATATCCGTAACTTCGTACAAAATCAAACAAATGCCCTCACTATCTACAAGGAGTACAACAATCTATCATTGTTGAAGATTGCGGATACATGTTTGCCTCTTCATTCATCAAGTTGAAGAGGTGATGGCCAAAATAAAGTTGACTCAGAGAATGAGGAATGCTTACGTCTCAAAAATCATAATCAAAATATGGTCAAACAGATTAAAAAACTTAAGGACGAAAAGAAGTCATCGACGAATAGGTTGAAATAACTTGTCGCAAAGGAAGCATCAAAATCTCTAGATGTAGCAGTCCAAACTGAAGAAACAAAGATCAAGACTACTAATCTCGCAGTTTAGGCAAATCCAAACCCTATTGAAGTAAAAACGTACTCAGAGGTTGTCGTTCAAACTAGTGTTGAAAATATTGGTTTCGACAAAATATTGGTGAGGGTCCAAAAAACATCTTATCGACAATATCGACAAATATTGGCAAGCATAAAAAATGCATAATATATATATATATTTTTTGTCAAATTTTTAAACATATAAAGCAATAACAACATTAAATAAACACATTGGCACATAAATATGAAGAAAGCACTGCTATATATGGTGTCAAATAGAAATGATACATCAAAGGCGATACCAAATCTTGTTGATCCCTGATAATTGTCCAATCAAGGATTCAAATGTGGGGAACTAATACAAAACAACATCACATATATAAAAGTATCTCATCATCATGAGTTATATGTAGCAAAACAAATAAAACTAGCAACTATCTATCTGAAATCACTACCCTCTCCCCCTTTTATGGGAAAACATGATGGGCTGTTTGCCAGACCTACCCCTAGTAGTAGAAGGCCCTGGCCCTGCCTCTACACCTAATGTCAAATAATGAGTTCTAGGTATGGAGTTGTGCTCTCCTATATCTATAGCAGATGGTGTTGACGCTGATGCTCTCACAGTGACCTCCTCCTCCTCCTCCTCTTGCTCCTCCGACGAGTGCTGCTCCTCCTCCTCCTCCTCTTGCTCCTCCTCCTCCTCCTCCTCTTGCTGCCCTTGTTCTATTGGATCATCTCGCTCTAACCATGAAGGTGACTCCTCCAAGATGGGCTTCTCAGACTCCACCCTCCACTAAGACAATGCATCAAGATTGTCTAAGGAAATGACATTTGGATCCATTGGTGCTTCTATTTGCCTCACTCAAAGTCAAATGTTGTAATTCACATACACTAAATCATTGAGGCGTGCGAACTCGAACCTGTAAGAGTGTCAGAAAAACTAATGAGTCTAGGCTCTTGACACTTGAAGGTCATAAATAAAAAATAAAAAATTACAATAAGTGTAATTGCTCAATTGAAGGTTGGAGCTCAAAGTTATACTTGTTGCGTTTTTTTGCATGTATTTTCTCAAATACACTCCAATTGCACTCACAACCTGAAGAGCTATATGTTTGACTCAAGATTCTTATGGCCAATTTTTGCAAATTTGGTGCCCTTGCACCATGGCATCACCACCAAATATCTACAACAAAATAAAGAAATATAAAATTCAAAAATTTAAACATAATTAAACTTTCAAATAAAAGTTACATAATTGAATTTAAAAAATATAGAATTATAAGTAAGGAAATTCTAAATTGAAAATTCTGATTTCTAATGAGTGATGACTTGTCACTTACGTGGCATGAAGAAAGTCCTTTCCCTAATAGCATCATCAAAGCCAAATAGCCCAACACAATCCTGATAAAACTGTATCTCGTGATTGATTTTGCTACGAAGCTCAGGATGAGGTTCCATTCTATGAATACAAGAATGGAGCCCTTCCATCACCTCGCCATCAAAATCAAAGTCGCATTTGTATGAAAATGCGGGGTTGAGGAAGAGGGTTGTTGCATGAATGGGTCGATGAAGCATCCCTGTCCACCGACTATCAATCACATCCCATAACATCATATACCTATCAAGGCCAGTAGAACCTTTGTCTGCATAATAAGAACGAATGGCCTCCTTGGCCCTATCCATGGCCTCATACAAATAAGCCATTGCAGGCTTCTCCCCATTTACCAATCTGAGAACCTTTACTATAGGTTCACTAATTGAGCATGCTTCTTCTACTCCACACCAAAACGTCTCAGAGTACACCATTTTTGCAATGGCTTTCCCGTCCTGCCTTCTGTTGTATCTACAATTACGCTAGTCATCAGACAAAAACATTTGCTTCAACTCGAACTGACATCCAAGCAAAGACTGAAGAGTAATAAAGTTTGTGGCAAAACGTGTGATCGCAGGACGCCGCAACTCCTTGTTTCTAGTGAACTTCCTCATGAGGCTAAGAACAAAAGCATGGTTATAAATAAACTTGGGGACGCTCCTAGCCATATCAACCACCTCCTTGATGAAGGAGAGTTTCCCCATATCCTCAAGCAGCAAATTGAGACAATGTGCTGCACACGGAGTCCAGAACAATGTGTGATGCCTCTCCATAAGCATCTTGCCAGTAGACACATAATTAGCTACATTGTCTATTATGACTTGCACCACATTCTGCACACCAATCTCCCGAATGAACCCATCTAACAACTGACATATCGTTGTTGCAACTTTGATATGTTCTGATGCATCCACTGATTTAATAAACATGGTACCTTTAGGACAATGTACCAAGAAATTTAGAAGGGTTTTGCCCTTCCTATCTGTCCAACCATCAGACATCACTGTGCATCTAGTAACTTCCCATGTTTTTTTCAACTCTGCCAATCTAGAGTTGATGTCCTGCTTTTCTGCTTGAAGAATTGGCCCCCACAACTCCTCATATGTAGCATTTTTGTACCTGGGCCACAACAACAATAGCATCACATATTCGCTGCCAAAATGGATTGGTTTTAGTGATGTTGAGAAGTAAGTCGCTCCAGAAAAAACACCTCCCCATGACTCTATCTGCTTCTTGCTTCTCCTTTTTTTAACAAGTGATTTTATGCCAGGTTGTGATCTATGTCCTGTTCCTGGAACAAAAAATGATGCTGTGGAGCTCCCCCCACTACCCTCAACATCAAATTCAAGAGAAGATATCTCGAAAGATCTACCTGCACGTTCAACCTTGTTTCTTTTTGTCTCTTTCTTCTTTCTGTCTTTTTCATCAATTGCCTCAAGAGCTTTTTGTATAAGCTCCAGACTAGAAATTGTACAAATCCCAACATCATGTCCAATGAGTCTAGCCAGATGGTATTTCAATCGTGTAACCCCTCCTGTCATCCTGGTCCCACACAATTTGCATGTAAGATATGCTTGATTTGTCCCACCATTAGGCTCCCCATACTCCCAAAATGGGTCCAAGGCTTTTGGCATATTTGAATTTTGTAGTGAGCTAACTCAAACCTAGGGCGCCAAAAAAAAATTTTGAATTAATAAGTAATAACCACCTCATTTTTTCAAAAGAATTTTTTTGCTACATTATTTGCAATGTGAATTCAATGAAAAACCATAAATGACAATAAGAGGGTGCATTTGAAAGTTAAAAAAAAAATGGAGTTTGTTGTCCAAATATGGAGAAAACCCTTGCATTTGCTCATGGGCATGAAAATCATAGCAAATGGAAAAAAACAAGCAAAATGTTTGTAGGCAAATAGGCAAGCAAGAATAATCCTAAAACTATCAAAAAATTCATTAACATAGGGGTTTATTTGAACATACCTGTTAATAGAAGAAATGAAATTGTCTCACTGTTCTTCAATCTTAGGTCAACAAAATCTTCGTTGTTGGTGGCGATAATGGCTATTCAATACTCAAATCCTCCTTGGCAACAAGCACATAGCTCTCCCCTTCCTTCTCCAGCAATCAGAAATGAAAATGAATGAAAAAAAACAAAATCGGCCTTTCCTAACCGCGGCGGCAATTTTTTTATGTGCTTGGGCGATATTTTGCATCATAGCGCAATATTTTCCCAAGATATCACCGATATTTCGGAAATATCACGATATTTTCGGGGAGACAAAATATCATGATATTTCCTTCGTGATATCTTGTCTCCCTGAAAATATCGTGATATTTGCGAATATCGACGATATTGTCAACATTGGTTCAAACAAAGGACACCCCAAATAAAGTTTCATTAGTTAAGTCAACAACAACAATGCTTGATGGAAATCAGGAAACTGTCATAAAAACGTTAAAGGAAGTTCAAACAAGAAAAACTCCTTATCTATATCTGAATCGCAAGCGTAGACACCTTAATCAATCTACAAATATGTATCACTTAGAACATAAACAACAAACTTATGTTACAAAGAATATTGAAGTGAGCTCAATTCAATCTACTGATAACAATTTGTTACAAAGATCTAGTGATTAGAAGATTCCACATAAGGTTAATCTAGGATGGTCTGATCCATTTTAAGTAAGACAATTTTATATATCACTCCAAGTATCATATTAACTTGTATCGGCAAAGATGATTGTTCTGAGATGAGAAGGCATTTGTAGGAGAAAAATATATCAAGCAGAAGACATTCGTCATAGAAAAGAGATCAAGTCCTTTCAACAACAAGATTTGAGGACAATGCTTTTTGAAGGAGAAGGCAATGTTATGAACATAAACTATGTAAAAATAAATAAAAGTAGATAATAAATAATAATCATAATAATATAAATATAATAATAAATAATAAGTAAATTAACTAATGGTTAGTTAGTTAATAATAAAAAGGCATGTCTTAGAGACATGCATGTTTGTGAAAGGGTACTTACCTGGGTATATATACAAGATCCTCATTCTCATTTGTACTCATCCTACATCAATTCTTTTATACAATATAAAATTACAATTACTATCCTACAATGGATGCCTTTGTCTACGAAGTATTTTAAATATTTCCGCTGCTTAGACGACTTTTATTTGTTACAAAGCCCAAATGTCAAGAATTTTCCCCACACATGCCAATTTGCCCTGCTCTTGTGAAAACACACAGTGAAATCTGTTATCCCAACTCCTCACGATACACCCAGACATTGCTTGGAGTCTGGACACCCTCTTGTAATCGAAGTCTACCATCCATTGTCCCTCATGCTCATGTAGAGCATCAGATTGCCTCGTCGAAAGTGTATCATGCAGCTCCCTAGCGATCACCTCCCCAAGTGTGAGCCCAAGGGTAGAACATATGCTCCCTTAGTAGTAGACCACGCCATCCCCGAGCCTGTATCCATCAGCGCGAGCATCCACCAAATGCCTCAACTGGAGAGTCTCCTTCCCACTCATGATGCATTGTGTCTCATCCAACTATCTAGGGTGAGTCTCCCATGTCTCGCTGCCTATACTAAGGGCACCATGGGGCAGCAACCCAACCCTCAACAACTATAAGCCCATAGTGTCACTCCTCCTCTACTCTCTTGGCCTGAAACTGAGTTGTCTCTCGGGACAGTTGTCTTCAAGCACAGATTTCTTTCTGTCTATTCGCTGATGGCTTCAGTCCTCCTTGATTTGCAATCCCTCTAATACCATGTGAAAATTTCTGAATCTAACAAATCAGAAATCCTACTGCAGTAAACTGATTTGCATTACCTACTAGTGTTCTTCATTTTAACAAGTTATTTTCAGAAATATTCAGAAAATATTAATGCAAGTACACTACAGCCTACACCAATATACAGATCAAGTACTGAAAAATAAATGAGACAACCACACAAAGGACACACTTATTTTTGGATTAAACATCCCCGGAAAAACCCATTGTGGGAAAACCAGTGCAGCAGATATGAGGGTTTTATTATTAAACAGATTTTTGAATACAACTAGGGTGCCAAATCCGGCTCACCCAACAGAGAATAAACCTGGCAAAAGTACCTCTATCTGGAGACAGATATTTTGGCAGATCCAGCAACTGGATGAACAAACCCCACAAGTGACTGTGTTGTCCCCAGTGCTATGCAACAATGGTTGCTCCCATCTCTGCGATAGAACTGCGTCACCTCCTCTAGGAGCTACGTCACCCTTTGAGTGAACCTTACCAGCTCAGAAATCAATTTGTTGAACTGATGCCCGATCTACCTCACAAAAACCCCAACGCTACCTCTAAGTGACTGCGTCAGCCCTCCAACCTCTATGTCACCCTTTTGGAGCTACGTTGTCTCTCCCTGGTGCTACGTTGCCTCTCTGCTATGTATTCTCCGCGTTGGACGAACGTCCCTCTGTCGAGTTGCCCCTCTGTACTAGAAGCCTACTCCAAAATTCTCAACGAACAACACCCCAGAATTTCGATCTAGCTCAAGTGTTTCTCTCACTGTGTGTTCTCCAACTGACCCCAAGCCTTCCTTTATACTTTTCCTATTGAGAAATCAACGGTTGTGATCTAATCTCTAATCAACGGCTAAGATTAAATTAGACTTGATCCTCATCACTTAGAAGCTTCTCACCCATATTTACATTAATTCACTTTAATTATTTTAATTTCCTAAGTTTTAACTTAGGCACCATTAAAAATAATTAATTATTTGAATAACATGCCCTCTCGGTGGAATTTCACCAAACTATTTCTAAGTCTTGGATATCTCATGTGTTCTAGTTTCTCATGTGTTCTAGCCCCTTCACAAAATTTCGGAGCTAGAGCACATCCAATGCTACCCAAAAATCAACACTCCCTCTTAGCGAAGAATGTGCTCTAGCAATACTTTCCAACAAAAGTATCACACAGATCCACAACATCGGTCCTCTGCACTGCTGATGCTTAGCCTGCTGCCCTTCATCTACTTCGTTGCTACATTCTGTACTGTTGCCCATGATACTGCCACTGTCACTGTTGCATCTGTATTGTAGCTCCCTCCCAATATGTTGTATCATGTTGCCCATAGCACTGCCACTGCTAACTGCTGCACTGCAACTCAGTTGCTGAGAAGTAAGCAACTGAAAATCCACCTGTTGTCGCGCAAATTGACACGACAACGCTCAGACCGGGGGCTGTCACTCTGATCCCCGATCCCTCCGTTTAAGCTTGTCTCCTGCGGCTAGGGGGGGTAGACCCTGCGAGATGATGAAGACCAACTGTCGACCAGTTGGTTGGGAGACACGAGACACGATGAGATAAGCACTAGATGAATTTGATTAATTTGCAGACCAGTGCCTTGAGAGATTGTTATTAAAATGATTACTTGTTAAATGATATAGAGACAATAAACTGTGACCAGCAACCATTTGTCATTAAATAACTTTGAACAATGCAAGATATCCAGGAAAATCACAATGACCACAACGACGTCCAGCAATTGAAGACCTCGAAAAGATAAATTGCTCAAAATCACCACAAGAATCGTAAGTTGCTTAACCAGATATCAATTTCGCGTCTTGACTTGAAAAATTTAGAACTCAGCGTGAAAGATAATAACTGAAACAACTGAATCTGGCAGAATAATTTTCCACAAAATTTTTATATTTTTTCAAATTTTTTTTTTTTTTTTTTTTTTTTTTTTTTTTTTTTTTTTTTGAAAAAACTAGAACCAAATTTAGAACTGAAATAAACCCTTTAAAGAAAAATTTTTTATTGAATTTTTTTTATTTTTTATTTTTTATTTTATTTTTTTGTTTTTTTTGTTATTTTTATTATTTTTAAGCAAAATGAAAATAGAAAAATCTAAGCTATTTTAAAAAAAAAATATGAAACTCTCTAAAGAAAAAATAAAAATAAAAAATTAAAAATCTAAAACCTAAGATTTTTTTTTTTTTTTTTTTTTTTTTTTTTTTTTTTTTTTTTTTTTTTTTTTTTTTTTTTTTTTTTTTTTTAATATAAATCTAAATCTAAAAACTAAGCTAAAAAAAAGATTAAAATTCAAAACAAAAGGAACTAAACCTTAACCCTTTTTTTTTTTTTTTTTTTTTTTTTTTTTTTTTTTTTTAAACTAAAGTCAAATTCAAAAAAGGAATAAACATATATGCTATACGTAAACTAAAAAAAAAAAGAAAATGATTTTGAAATACCTATGCTAACCATGGCAAACCTACGCTATACCAGAAAAACAAAATAACCGAAAACCCTAACCAATCAGCTGACCATACTTACGTGACCGATCCAAAATTATACGCAGCGAAACGGGATCGATTTCTTAGTTGGCACAGGACCTGGGCTAAGCAGCACCTACGCATATCCACTGAACCGTAAACGCATATGGTTCCCACGCATTCGTCATTCGGCTCACCGTTCAACTGCACAGGTATAAACCCATCAATCCGAGGCAGCGTATTTCGTTTTTTTTTTATTTGCTCGACTGCTATACTGAAACCCAATCTACGCAGCACGCAGGAGGAAGAGCTGGACGGGATGCGTTTGCCGGGGTAATGGCTGTGGCTAACGGAGCTGTGTTCGATTTTCGCTTTACTAGAGCAGATCTTCGATATTTGTTTGCATGTATTCAGAATGACTGCGTATCTTCGGAAAACCCATCTCCTTACACAAAATCGATCTTGAAGCTACGACTATGCCCACACTCTCCCTTTCGCATAGCACTGCCTTATGAATAGCAGTCAAACCATCCTACATAGTTGTTGCACTAATCATTTATCAGCAGATCCTTGTTAGTAGCATTAACATCAAAGCCATGTTTCAGTACATCATCCATCTGCAAGTGTATGAAAAGATATCCATTTTGGCTCTACGCTAAAAAAATTTGACGCACGCATATATCACCAGACTGTGCGCGGAATGCTGGAAACTTCCTGTTCATTTAAATCATGATTTTGCTGATACCCACGTCTCAAAGAAAAATCGATTTGTAGTGTGTTTGAATACAGGTGCACGCAGTTTTGCAGGCAGATCTGGAGGTTATGGTGCGTTTGCTGGAGTTTGAAGGCTTCATGCGAGGTTCAATGGCAACAGCAATGGACGGCGCAGAGGAATACCCACGCAGGACAAAGAAATCACCCACGCATTCACGTTTGCCAGGCTTGGGCAGCAGCAGAAAACGCAGAGGGTGCAGGCCCGGCAGCTATACAGCGTTCATAAACCCTTGGATGTTTCCGAAACCTTGCAAACCCAAAAAAAAAAATTGCCCAAAAATTATGTACATAAAACAAAATTAAAACCCCTGAACAGCTAATTTAATTTACAGTTTTGGCCCCTTAACAGCCAGATCCACCGATAAGCACAATAAATATTTAAAGAAATAATGATTTTCAAATTTTCACTGTGAAAAACTTCAGAAAAATCTCTCATGCAAATTAAAAAATAAACCGAATGATAGACCCAGGATCAAATCCAACTGGGCTCAGCAGAAATGCTCGTGGGAGTTGGCTGGTTCAGCCGAGAACTTCCCCGAACGCCCACAAATTTCCTACAGAAAATGTTTTCTGCACAGCTCAAAACAACCATCAGTAAAGAGGGCAAAAATGCTGCTAGATCTCAAGGAAGTAATGGAGATACCTGCCATTACTTCAGAAACCCCTAACAGCACCCAAACCCTAGCAAGTGAACAAGATACCTGTGCTCACAATACTCTACAAAAAAGCTATTATTAACGGCTGAAAATAACATATGCAGAAAATTAAACAATCTCACAGCATTCAAGAGTAACACCAGCAAGATATGGACCCCAAAGTCTTCTTTTATTAACCAGAAACAGATTTACAATAGAGCTTCTTCAGTCTTTGACTCATAGATCCCATGATCTGAAATGACCCCCTAAAACCCTATATAAAGGAAATGATCCCAACGGCTAGTTCGAGTGATCCATGTTGAAATGATCTCGACCGTCGATGAGGATCAAGACAGCTCTTAATCTCATCCGTTGAATTAAAATATTATTATTTTATTATTTTTAAAATTATTTTTAAACTTTTATTATTATTATTATTTTATTTTTTATATTTTATTTTTTTTATTTTTTATTTTTATTTATTTTATTATTTTATTATTATTTTCATTCATTTTTTTAATTTCTTAATTCATTTTAAAATGGATCATCGAACTAAGCCCTTGGAAACATCACCTAGGACCTAGGACTTAGGACTCATGAGGGGATTTAAAACATTTTTCGACCCTCAGGACACATTACATCATGACTTTAACAATTTGCATCTTAAGGGAGAAAAACCCCTTTAACATAGACCCTCACAAATCACCCAGTTCTGCGACACAACTATAATCTAGCAGATCAACACACTAGAATTCTCCTAAAATTCCAATGACAAAATTTATCCCGGCTTTGGGGTCAGGTTTGAAGGAAAACTCTGCCGATCCGTGGATCGGTGAGACGAAAAACCTTCCAGGACATAGATTATCATAAGAAAGTTAGGTCCACCTAGGCAATTTACCTACACGACTCATATCTGCTAGGATTATTTACAATTAATACATGCAAACTGGGTTTACAATTAGATTGATCAAGCTGCTGATGACTGCAGGATGGCACGGACACGCTGATCAGGTGCTGCCCCTTTTTGCGAAGAAAAAGGGGGTGTACTGCATGGGTAGTTGACCAGTAGAGGTCAACACCACCCAAAAGCTGACATACTAGTCAGTTTAGATGTCCCTTGATGCTGAAGCTACCTCTGCTGCTAATCTATGCTGACCCTCTGATGCTACAGTGTTGTTGTTGTTGAATCTGCTATGTGCCTTCCGCACTGCTGCAACACTCCACTGCGTTGCTTCAGACTTTGGCACTCTAGCTCTGCCACTGTTGCTCCATCATCCCTCGCATCAACTGAATTCCATCATTCTGCTACTGTCATTAAGGGCTCCCGTAGCCGTATGTGATCCAAGAGTTTGGGCACCTCAAGGATCCTGCCCATTATGTAGTCCTCCCGACTACAGCTCAATATCGCCCCACCTCTTCTCTAGAGGTGCATGAGCACTCATGGCGCAATCATCATCGTCCTCTTTGTCAGCTTGCGTTGGAGCAGCCTTTGAGTCAGACTTTTCTTCTTTGCCCTTCTTCTTTTGAGGGCATTGTGTGGCGAAATGACCCATTTCTCCACATCTAAAGCATCTGACTTTGGATATGTCTTTCTTCTTTTGTTTTTGTTGCCCTTGTTGTCCCACTGATGCAAGAGCCGCATCCTCCTCTTCCTCCTTCTTGATTCGAATCACTTTGTTGCGGCTTCCTGCCTGCGTCAATCGTATGATCTCTTCCTGTCGAAGAGATTCCCACATCTCCTCCCAACTAGGAAGAGAATCCCTACCCAAGATGCTTTGGACAAAGGTTTCCCAGTCTTCAGTGACTGCATTAAGGGCAGTCCTGACCATAAATTTAGCATCTGGTGTAGCCCCTACAGAAGTTAGTTGGTCACGTATCCTTTGCAACCTAAGAAGGAAGGGATCGATGTCTTCTCCCTTCTGCATATGAAATTGTCTCAGTTGACTCTCAAGCAACATCTTCCACTGAACGGAAGTTCCCTCGTACCATTAGCGGAATTTTGAGGTCTAAAATGGGCCCCCTAAGAAAAATGTACAACCAAAGTAAACTTTATAAGAACAAATAGGATTCAAGATGGTGATTTCAACCACGGGGGATGATTCACCATTTTTGGAGAAAAAAAGTAAAAAGTTTAAAAAATAATAAAACTACTTTTTCAACTCGTATTTTCAACTTATCTCCCAAACGTTTTACTCAAATTTCAAGCGGGAGTACTTGTTGGATGCAAAATTTGGTTTCTCATCCAAGGAGTACCCATGTTGCATACTTTCGATGGACCCTGCCACATGAAAAATGAGAAACACATGAAAAAACATGATTGCAATCACGTTTTTCATGTATTTCTCATTTTTCATGTAGTAGGGTTCATCGAAAGTATGCAACATGGGTACTCCATGGATGAGGAATCAAATTATGCATCCAACGAGTGTCTTTTCTCGAAATTTGAGTAAACCCATAGTGAGATGAGTTTAAAATACGAGTTGAAAAAATAGTTTTTTATTTTTTCCCTCTAAAATTTGATGATGTAATCTAATATTATTTTATTATTTCCACTATTATTTTATAATTTCCTTAGGAGGCCCATTTTAGACCTCAAAAGTCCTCTAATGAATGTGGTCAAGGCCTCCCACATTTCCCTTGCTGTGTCTTTCTCAGCAATATGTGGGATCACATGATCCTTGACCGCGTGCAAGATCATGCACTTTGCTTTTTGCCTAAACCTCCTCGTACTTCTTGAGAGGATCAGCGTCAACCGAAACAGTGATCGTCCTCAAGGCATAATCCTTGATGTGATTTTTATCCAAAACTGCTAGGATCCTGGCCTTCCAAATGACGAAGTTGGATGCTCGATCCAACATGTCCTAATCCCTCAATCCGTTAACGACCATCTCTGTTCAAATGAATGTCAAATTGGTTCTCTTCTCCCTCTTTCGCTACTACCCCAGCAACACTCACATATGGATTTCTTTGGTGCTAGAAATTCTCTAAGGAACAAGCTCCCTGTGAATTTTGATTTCCGTCGCGAAAATCCTTCTGCCAACCATTGTCAAACCACCCGTCTCTGATCTCTCTTTGCTTCTGCTCAGCACTGGATCTAGATTTCTTGGCAAGAAATATTTTGAGGAACTGATTCCCTCTACTTTGCTTCTGCCCCACTAGGTACTTTTCTGCACCAACAAAAACAACACCCCACCAGCAACTTTAGATGAAGTCTGCACTGCACCTCTAGCCACGGAAACCGGAAAAACGAGACTCAACAGTCTCTGCACTGGCCCAGTAATCACTACGTTGCCCTCTGCAGTAATAGCATCTCCCAAACACGCTGATGCAGGATCTGCGTCAGCCTCCCTTGGTCACTGTGTCACCCCTCCTCTGCTCTCTTGGCCTGAAACTGCGTTGTCTCTCGGGACAGTTGTCTTCACGCACAGATTTCCCTTTGTCCTTTCGTTGATGGCTTCAGTCCTCCTTGATCTGCAATCCCTCTAATACCATGTGAAAATTTCTTAGTCTAACAAATCAGAAATCCTACTGCAGTAAACTGATTTGCATTACCTACTTGTGTTCTTCATTTTAACAAGTTATTTTCAAAAATATTTAGAAAATATTAATGCAAGTACATTGCAGCCTACACCAATATACAGATCAAGTATTGAAAAATAAATAAGACAACCACAGAAAGGACACACTTATTTTTGGACTAAACGTCCCCGGAAAAACCCAATGGGAAAATCGATGCAGCAAATATGAGGGTTTTATTACTAAGCAAATTTCTGAATACAACTAGGGTGCCAAATCCAGCTCACCCAACAGAGAATAAACCAGGGAAAAGTACCTCTATCCGGCGACAAATATTTTGGCAGATCCAGCAAATGGATGAACAAACCCCACAGGTGACTGCGTTGTCCCCAGTGCTGTGTAGCAATGGCTGCTCCCAACTACGTCACCCTACCAGTGAGCCTTCCCAGCTCAGAAATCGATCTGCTGAATTGATGCCCGATCTACCTCACAGATACCCCAACGTTGCCTCTAAATGACTGCGTCAGCCCTCCAGCGTCTGCGTCACCCTTTTGGAGTTGCGTTGTCTCTCCCTGGTGCTACGCTGCCTCTCTGCTATGTATTCTCAGCCTTGGACGAAAGTCCTTCTGCCCAACTGCCCCTCTCTGCACTAGAAGCTTACTCCAAAATTCTCAGCAAACCATGCCCTATAATTTCAATCTAACTCAAGTGTTGCCCTCACTGTGTGTTCTCCAACTAACCCCAAGCCTTCCTTTATACTTTTCCTGTTGAGAAATCAACAGTCGTGATCAAATCCCTAATCACTGACTAACATTAAATTAGACTTGATCCTCGTCACTTAGAAGCTTTTCACCCATATTTACATTAATTCACTTTAATTGTTTTAATTTCCTAAGTTTTAACTAAAGCACCATTAAAAATACTTAATTATTTGAATAACATACCCTTTGGGTGGAATTTCTCCAGACAATTTCAAGGTCTTGGAAATCTCACGTGTTCTAGCCCCTCCACAAAATTTTGGAGCTAGAGCACATCCGATGCTACCCAAAAATCAACATCTAATGGCATCCACCTCTCTCATGGGGTTTAGCCGGAAGTATGTGTCCAATTCCCGCACCCATTTTCTAACAGAACTCTTCGCTTAACCATAAAAAAGGGTAAGGGTTATTTTTCCCACCATCTTCTATACGCCCTGCTTGGGCTGATCTCCCATGTATGATGTGAATGGCTTCACCCCTATGGCATGCTTATCTCTAGGGTCTCTGTCATAGAAATGAAGATGGCTCTAATTTATTCCCTCAGTTCTACTCAACTGGGTCCAGATTTCTTTTGGTTTCTCACTGCTTCGGTTGATTCCCTCCCAGAGTTCCTTCATACTCACTCTCCCTTGAACCTTGGGTTTGGCTATGGTTTCACCCATCACAGTGCATACATGCCCAAACCTTGTTGAAGTTTCTATGTTTACTTAGTTAGAAACCCTCCATGCACTTTATCTGATTTATTCCTACCTACTTCTTATTTTCCTTAACAAGTTATTTACAATGTAAATACTGAAAATAAATACTAGTGCATGCTCAACATATTACAGATCAGCAACTAAAAGAAACAAAAACAAACACACCATATGACGCCATTATTTTTGGACTAATGTCCCCGAAAAAACCCATTGTGGGAAAATCGGTGCAACTATCTGAGGGTTTTCTTATTAAGCAATATCAAAGTACAATCTGGGTGCCGAAACTGCCCTACCCAATAGAGAATTTCCTTAGCAGTAATACCTCTCAGTTTCTAACAAATCTCCTAGCTGAAACCCTGGATAATCCTTCTGGCAGCTACTCAGCACCAATCTGGCCCAGAAACCCCAGCATCAACCTCTCTCTGGACTGCGTCAGCCCCTTTCTACCTCACGTTGGCCCTGCGTCACCCCGGATGGGTCTGCGTCAGCCCTGGGAGGCCCTGCATCAACCCTATGGCCCTCTGTGTCAACAACATTGGCCTCTCTGAGGCTCTGCACAGCTCCCGGCTGCCTCTGCGTGGCCCTGCGTGAGCCCTAGCTGGCTCTGCATCACTCTCCTTGGCTACTGTGCTGCTCTCCCGGCACTATCTCTGCCTCTCTGTCTCTCTATACTCAAATGCCCCTCAGCTGCATCTCCCGATCACTAATCCTCTCTCTCTTAGCAAACCTCGCTCTAGAAAATAGAATGACTAATCAGTCTGGTGTATTCTCCAAGTGACCCTCAAGCCTCCTCTTATACTTTTCCTGTTGACATATCAACGGCTGAGATTAAGTCCCTAATCAAAGGCTAAGATTAGATCTGGCTTGATCCATGTCTTTTGGACCATTCTAACACAGTTTCATATTAATTCACACTAATATTTTATTTTCCCTAAGTTTAGACTTAGGGACTCCATTAAAAATATTAATTATTTTAATATCTCCTGAACTGTTAAGAATCTGCCCAAACCCTTTCTGGGTATTGGAGATCTCATGTGGCCCAACCTCTCCACCAAATTTCGTGGCTAGAGCACATCTGATGCTACCCCTAATCAACGCTCCCTCTTAGTGAACATTATGCTCTAGCAATACTCCTCAATGAGTATTACTCTAATCATCCGGCATTGGTCCCTGTGTTGATGTTAGGCCTGTTGCCCACCATCCTCTATACTATTGTATCCTGTACTACTGCCCATGGTTTTGCCACTACCACTGCTGTATCCTGTACTGCTGCCCATGGTTCTACCACTGCCACTGTTGCATCTGTACGACAGCTCCCTCTGCATCCATGCTGCTACTGGTCCTTTCTACCAGCACTGCATCCGCACTGCACCTCCTCTCATCATGTTGCACCGTGTTTCCCACTGTTGTACCGCAACTCAGTTACTGAGAAGTAAGTAACTGATCTCCCAACCTGACCTCTCTGTTGGGCTAGAGACACCCACTGATGCTGAAGCTCCCTCTGCCGCTAACAAGGGCTCCCTCTCTGACCTCTGCGCTGCTACAACAACTCCCTGCATCTCGCACCGTTGCACACCTCTTTGTGCCATCCTGTACTAATGCAACACTTCCGTGCCTCTTGCACTGCTGTAGCCTACTAGCCTTACACTATCTCAGGACCCTGCACTGTAGCTCTCTCTGTCGCTCCATCCACATCCGTCTCTACCCACATCAACCAATCCTGCTACTCCTCTTTGGGGCTCTTGTAGCAAGGTCTAATCCAAGAGGCTGGGTACCTCGAGGATCCTGCCCCTCATCGCTTGTAGTCCGCCTAACTACAGCTCGATGTCTCCCCACTTCCACTCAAGTGGTGTGTGTGCACTCATGGCACAGTCATCCTCTGTCAAAACTTCCTTCTCTACCCATGTTGGCGCTGCCTTAGTCTCTGAAGACTCTCCCTTACTCTTCTTCCTCAGACACTAGGTCGCATAATGACCCAGCTCCCCATAGTGGAAGCACTTGATCTTGGAGAGATCAATCTTCTTCCGCTTCTCCTGCTTTCTCTCAGATGCTAGGGCCACGTCTTCCCCCTCCTGCTTGACTTTGATCCCTTTGCTGCTGCTACCCATCTTCGACTGTCATTTGATCTCTTCCTAGCGAAGAGTTGCCCACATCTCGTCCCAAGGTGGGAGAGTCCCTCTGCCCAGTATACTCTGGACAAACACCCCCCAGTCTTCTGAGATAGCATTCAGGGTTGTCCTCGCAATCAGCTCCTAATCTGGTGTCGCCTCTATAGCAGTCAACTGATCTCAGATCTCATTCAATCCCTCCGAGGAAGGTGTCAATCGGTTCTCCCTTCTTCATCTTATATGACTTCAACTGATTCTCAAACAACATTATTCTCAAATGTCGTTTCCTTCTCGGCTATGTGTGGTACTAAATGATCCTTGACCCCGTCAAGGATAATGCTCTTGGCCCTCACCATCGCCTCCTCGTAGTTGTCATTATGATTGAGGTCGACTGGGATAGCTATTACCTTCAAGGCGAAGTTCTTGACATGATCCTTGTCAAGTACGGATAAGATTCTAGCCTTTCAGACTGCGAAATTCGATGCTCCGTCCAATCTATCCTGGTCTCTTACTCCGTGTCGTGCCATGATGCTCCTCTACTTCCCTCGAAGTTCTCTGTTCGACTCCTCTGAATCTCTACTTCCCGTCTGGAAGTTCTCTTCTGGACTCCCTCTGAGTCCTGATTTCCCTCCTGGAAATCCTTCTGCCGTTGTTGAGATGCCCCCTACTCTGATCGTCTTGTGCAAACGCACCTCTGATCCGGGTTCCTCGGCTAGAAACCCTCAATAGCAACTCCTCTAGCCTTGCTCTGTCAGGTAATGTTCTGACTACAGTACCGCACCAGCTCCACTCTACAATATTCCCGCAACCTTCTAAACCCTAGCAACCTGAAGGTGAGAGCTCCTAGGCTCTGCGCAATCCCGACACCAGCGACCCGGCCTCCTCAGCCAACTGTGTCAACCATTCCAACTGCTGCGTGGCTCTGCGTGAAGCTTCTTTTGCCTTCCTTAGCCTCTGTGCTGCCTCTTCCTGACTCACCCTTGATGACGCAAGCACTGCGTCACCCTTCCTTGTTGCTGCTCTGCTAGAAACAACTTTTTGTCACCTCGGGACAACTATTTTCTGATGCTATTGCTCTGCTTGGTTGATGTCCTTTAGTCCTCTTGTGATCTGCAATCACCCTTTGATACCATGTTGAAGTTTCTAAATTTACTTAGTTAGAAACCCTCCATGCACTTTCTCTGATTTATTCCTACCTACTTGTTATTTTCCTTAACAAGTTATTTACAATGTAAATACTAAAAATAAACACTAGTGCATGCTCAACATATCACAAATCAGCAACTAAAAGAAACAGAAACAAACACACCATATGACACGATTATTTTTGGACTAATGTCCCCAAAAAAACCCAATGTGGGAAAACCAGTGCAGCTATCTAAGGATTTTCTTATTAAGCAATATCAGAGTACAATCTGGGTGCCAAAACTGACCTACCCAACAGAGAATTTCCTTGGCAATAATACCTCTTAGTTTCTGACAAATCTCCTGGCTGAAACCCTGAATAATCCTTCTGGCAGCTACTCAGCACCAATCTGCCCCAGAAAACCAAGCGTCAGCCTCTCTTTGGACTGTGTCAGCCCCTCTTTGCCTCACGCGGGCCCTGCGTCACCCCGGATGGGTCTGCGTCAGCCCTGGGAGGCCCTGCGTCAGCCCTCTGGCCCTCTGCGTCAGCAATGTTGGCCTCTTTGAGGCTCTGCGCAGCTCCTTGCTGCCTCTGCGTGGCCCTACGTGAGCCCTGGCTGGCTCTGCGTCACTCTCCTTGGCTAATGCGCTGCTCTCCCAGCACTATCTCTGCCTCTGTCTCTCTGTACACAAATACCCCTCAGCTGCATCTCCCGATCACTAATTCTATCTCTCTTAGCAAACCCCGCTCTAGAGAATAGAATCACTGATCACTCTGGTGTATTCTCCAAGTGACCCTAAGCCTCCTCTTATACTTTTCCTGTTGACAAATCACCGGCCGAGATTAAGTCCCTAATCAACGGCTAAGATTAGATCTGGCTTGATCCATGTCTTTTGGACCATTCTAACACAGTTTCATATTAATTCACATTAATATTTTATTTTCCCTAAGTTTAGACTTAGGGACTCCATTAAAAATATTAATTATTTTAATATCTCCTGAACTGTTTAGAATCTGCCCAAACCCTTTCTGGGTATTGGAGATTTCATGTGCCCAAACCTCTCCACCAAATTTTGTGGCTAGAGCACATCCGTTGCTACCCCAAATCAACAAACCTTCCATGATCTTGTTGGCTACCCCCACAGCTGTCCAAGATCATGCTCTGATACCACTATAATGTTCCTATTAGGAAAATTAATAGTGATACACAAGAAAAATAGACACGCAACACAAAAATTTAGACAATAATTAGACACCCACAAATATGCCAAAAATTGCGCAAAGCTGAGCCATTTTATTGTCAAGAGGAGAGTACAATAAGTATATGGAGTATGTACACCTGATCTTGCCAAAGCAAGCTAGACAACTCCCAGGTGAGAAAATATTCTCCCCGGATGCTGGAAAATGCCTCCACCTCAATGTTCTGCGCTGGCCCTGGAAATCTACACCGTTCGCTAGAAAGAGACCTTTGTCTAAGCCCTCTAGTGTGCTCAGAAAATTCTGCTAAATTAATCTTAGCCTCTCCTCAACAAACCCAGAAAGGGTTGGGCCTCGTTCCAACTTTCTCAAATTACCCCCAATTGTGTGAGCTCCTTCTCCAGCTGGGTAATTAGTACTTCCTGAAAAACAACTGCCAAAGACCTTCAAAAGCAGCAAAGAACTCTTCCAAAATTATCCTTATGACCCCCTGTAAATCCTTAGCCCCCAACTTTGGTTCAAGCCCCCACAATCAAGGTGCTCCTCTAATGACTGCACAAGCCCAGTCAGAACACTTATGTGCTAGCTCAAGAAGAAGAAATTCAGCTTGTATGTTGTCCACTCAACCTGCCCCTCGATCCACTGTAACAACACTGCCAGGTGGCAAGATAATAGGCCTCTAATTTCCCGGAACTAACTGTCATGTAGCTCACTCCCCACAAGAGAGCATGGTCCCTTACTGCACCTAGCCTGCTCCTCAATAGCTCGAATCTCCTTGTGAAATCCCTCCTAAATAGCTCCAAGAATGTAGCAAGAGCTCCCCTAGGGTGGCACTCGAAGTCCACCGAAGTAGAAGTTGAGATCTCCCCTCGGAAATCTCGTGTGTTGAACAACACTTTGTTGACCCAGCTAAATAGTTTGAGCAAACAATGGTTCAAATATCAAATTAGCAAAAGTTCCCCAAAATAAGGCCCTCCACCTTTATTTATCTCGCTACCCACTTTATCCTCCAAGCGGACCCCATAAGTCGAGTTCCCTCCTCTCTCTCTTCCCACAAATTTGAACTCTCCTAAGGGATACAAATTCGCTTTGGAGTGGCCCCCACATTCCACTTGCACTTTGATTGATTTCCTTTTCTAATGTTTCGGAGCCTTCTTTCCTCAAAAGGTCAAGTGGATTTCTCCTAATCCACCTTTCCTAAGTTTTAATGCCAAAATATCTCCCAATTGCCAAAATTGCAAAATGGAAATTCTTCTTGACAAAATTAATTAATTGGGGAAATCACATATGTATATTTTTTTTATATTTTATTTCTTTGGTCTTATTATTCTCTTCATTGCTTTATTACCTTAATAAATATTAGTTTTTAATGTATTGGTTAAATTTTAGTATATTCTTTTTATGCTATTTTAATTATTCTTGTAACTCCTTTTTCTCAATTCATTATTCAGTTGTGTTTTTATCTTTCTTATTCTTGCCTGTTGACATTTGGATTTTTGATAATTTATTTAGTTATATATATATATATAACTGTTCCAGAATAATCCAAAAATAAAATTAAATAAATAAAAATCATAAATCAAGAATGATAAGAAAAAGTCAAACATAACAACAGAAACACAAGGTCAAAATTAAGTAACGTATAGAAAATAAAAAGAATATAATAAAGTCGAAAACAAAAACTAACTAATACATTAAAAAACAATAAATATAAAAAACTATTTAAAAGAAATGATAAACCAGACTAATAAACAATGATGAGAGGAATTAGACCAAATAAAAGAATGAATATATATATAGTATATATATATTATATATATATATATTAAAACGTTAGTTGAAATAGTCTATGATTAAATCTTTATTAATAATTTCTTGTCAAGATATTAACATTATATTCTAACCATTTGAATTATTTTTCTTCGTCTTAGTCCTGACGATGAACCACACTGGTTGGTTCAAAAAGCGTAGACTCAATAAACATAATGTGGTTTTTACCAAAGTTTTCTGATATACAAAATATGGATCACAAAAACTTGAATTCAAAGATCATCATGTTTTTGATAATTGCTTGATGAAGAAGTAAAACATAATAATAAAATGCCAAAAAATATCACAAGTAATTATCAAGTAAGGAAAATCAATATTAATCTACAAACGTCCTGGTTTTTCAACAATTATGTGGGCTCATATCATCCACTTCAAAAGGACACCTCCATTTTTTAAGAGAAACTTCAATTGAATTGTGTATAAATGCATAGCTCAACCTCTCATTTGTATCATTCATCATATTGATTCATGGTAATTGATTCTTTTGAATGCATGCATTGTATCTCGTGTTTATCTTGGACATGGCTTCATCTTCTCTTCTCTTTATGATGTGTGTATGTTTTTTGTTCATTTAGTGTTTGTTGGTGGTTCCTCTCTCTCTTTCTCCCTCTCTCTAGATCTCAATAATAGTTACTATATAGTATGACCAAAAGCTAAAGAAAAATACCTATTTAGAAATTTGAGTTAAACAAACTTTAATGAGCATTACTATTTTGGTTATATTGGTTCCATTATATCTCCAATATAACTTGCCAACCAATTGATAAACAAACTCAACACGGAACTATCATGCTTGAGCACTAAGAAAGACCATTGAAGAAACGAAGATTATTTTGGTTTCAACATGTTGAAAAAAATGAGTTACTTACCTGTGATGGCAGGCCGTGAACTAAAACAACTGAATGATTGCTAGTATTTCCAGCTTCCACATAAAACCATCTAAAAGAAACAGAATAATGGGAAACCATCCAATATGTCAATTATAAAGACAAATTACTTTGAGTTCTAGCAAATCTTGTTTGCATTTGCATGATTATGTCATCATTAAAGAGTTGAAATAAGAACTTAAAGTAGTTTGAGAGAAGGAATTACATAATTAAATATAATGACAACATATATTTAAATATAGATAAAAAAATCTGTGCAAAACTACGTACATTAAACTACTAAGTATTTTGGTTTATGTTTGACCATACCTAAAACCATCTTCTTCAACTTGTGATCCTTTTCCCATTGCCAGTCCAAAGATAGGATCCTTTGCCTTTTCCATGGCCCCATGAATTGAGGTGGTTTTTATCTGAAACAAATATATATATATTGAATATCAGCTATGGTTTATGAGATGCTTGCACACTTACCATTAAAGGGATGCATAGAAAGTATACCAGATATTCCATGTATAATCATTACAAAATGCAAATGACCATGGTTTATAGTTATAAAATAATATACTAATCAAATATTCAGTATGTTAAGACCTTCAGAGTAAACATACACAAATCAATGTATCTCAGCTATGGTTTATGAGATGCATGCACACTTACCATTAAAGAGATGAATAAAAAGTCAACAAGAAAATTACATGTATATCATTACAAAAGACCGCAGATTATACTTCTAAAAGAATATACCAATCAAATACTTGGTAAGTTAATCCTTCAAAGTAAGAAAAAAGATGTTACAAAACAATAAGGTTAGCATGCATAAATACATGTTATCTCATAAGGATGGAATACTTATGCAATAGCCTAACCAACTAATGCTTAGTAATCACATTTCAAACCTAGACAATGGCATTATCTTCTACGTTTTATTGCAAAACGACATTGAGTAAAACAAATATAAATGTATTGTTACCCACCAAAATTGGTTAACTCATAGGAGAAATTTTTTCTCCTCATTTGACAGTGAACAAGGCAGCATTACGCAAGAGTTTTCCACCTGTTGCTCCAGTCAGCTCTCTCTCCCATCTAGCATGCTTCTTGAAGGAAGGTGGGTCATCTCAACATGAACTCTAATTAATAGTCATGTGCTTTCATTTAACGTTATGGGCATGTTACCCACCAAAAGTGGGTGACCCCATAGGAGAATTTTTTCTCCCATCATCTCTTCTAGTCGACCAGCTAGCAGCCTCTGACAGCTACTACTAGTCGATGACGATGTGTCATTCATATTTTCACCACTTGCATCAATTATATGTTTTCTCACCCATTTGGCAAGAGCACATGTTAGAAGGTGGACTTCCAATCAAAAGGTATTTTACTCATTTTACAATTGAGTTCTTGTGCTTGTTTGTATTTTGGGCATTTGACATGGATTATGGGGCAACCTAGAACAAAGAGGAGTTTTAAACATGATCTTGTTCCCTCACCTTAAATGGGGGGTTAATCTTTCATCTTAGTCTAGTGGGACCTCCCATGATGGCCTTGCTATCCACCCAAAGTGGGTGACCCCATAGGAGAATTTTTTCTTCTATCATCTCTTCCAACTGGCAGCCCCTAATAGCCACAAGTAGTCGATGATGATGTGCCATTCATATCTCCACCACCTGCATTAGTCATATGTTTCCTCACCCATATGGAAAGGGCACATGTTGGAAGGTGGGCTTTTAATCCAAAGGTACTTTATTCATTTTGCAATCGGGTGCTTACGCTTGTTTGTAGTTGGGAATTTGACATGGATTATGGGGTAGCTTTGAAGAAAGAACGGTCTTGGCCGAGATCTTGTTCCCTCCCCTTAAATGGGGGGTTAATTTTCAATCCTAGTCCAGTGGGAACTCCTCTAATGGCCCAACAAGTATAGGAGGGGCACTACTTGGGAAGCCATGATTGAGATAGCATAGCCCTATATCTCCCTATTCCATACTAACCACTTTCCATCTTACATTACAAGCCCCATCCCACCTCCATTCTTCGGGTTCAACTGACCACTGGTTCATTGGGATTTGGCACCCACATGTCCTCATACTTTGGGTAGGGCTAAGAAATGTACCCTGGGAGGTTGATGTAGCTAAAGGAAATAGAAAGAGCAAATAATGGCCACAAACAAATGAAAGGAAAAGAATATTAAAAATGCAAAAGATGGTCAAGACATAGAAATTAGCACGTGGACAAAAGCCAAGTGCGACCTCTGTTACCCACCACTAGTGAGTGACACCCATAGGAGAAATTTTTCTCCTAGATTGTCTTCAGCCAGTAGCCAACAGCCCCTTGCAGCCCCCAAATAGCTCGATGTGCCACCATCTCCACCACCTAATCCAACCATTATGTGCCCTCGCCCATTCTGTCATGATCGTATGTTTGAAGGTGGGCCTTTCAATCCTTAAGGTATGGCTTTTCATTCTATAATTGTGTATTTTTGCTTACTTATGAAAGACAGATTTGGACATGGATTAGTGGGGGTCTTCAGCGGAAATAATGGGCTTGGTTTGTACTCTTGTCCCCTTGTCCAATTTGGTGGTTAGTCTTGTATTCAAGTCCCGGGGGATCTCCTCTATTGGCTACTAGCTTTAGGAGTGGCACTACATGGGAAACCCCGATTTTGGTTGCATGGTCCCACTTCCCTACACCATATACAACACTCCCCTCCGCTCATTATAATCCCTTTTCACACTTTTCCCATCCAAGTCCACATTTGTTCATTAGGTCCACAAGGAGTTAGCCTCCCCCTCCACTTGCCGACACTTTGGGTCGAGCCTAAAGGCAATGCCCTAGAGGTTGATGCAACTAAAAAGAAAATAAAAAGCATAATTTGGCCACTCTCAACAGGAAATGTACCATAAAATGCAAAAGATGGTCAAGACATACAAATTTAGCACGAGGGCAAAAGCCAACATGAGCTCTACCCCTTATTATTATGGCCATCACCCTAGTTCCTAGGGCCCCTATATGAGCCCCCTACATCATTAAGAAACCCATGATGTCCGAACCTCTAGTGGGCGATGAACTACCTGACCTTAAGGGGGTAGTTCACTATTATATCTTACACATCATGCTCTCATTCCCCAGAGCCTCGAGCAGTTATAAAAATAAAAATCAATAAAAGGCATATGAAGAAGGGTGGAAAAACAAAGGCCGAGGTAACTCATGTACCATGATTGCTCCCTTCTTCATCTATATAACTATGTGTGGACTACCCTCATTATTATTGTCCTTCTACCATGGCATGTGGCTTGGAGCCCCACCCTTGATGTCCGAATCCATTCCATCATTATGTCACATGAAACCTGCCATTTGAAGGATGTACAATGGACCTGTCACTCCCTTGGAGGCTTAAACAACCTAATAGGGTCCTTGATTAATTTCTTTCTTCCACCTAGGGACATCTGTACATTCAAAGGCCCATTATGGAAGGGCATGCCACTATGAAGTGTCCACTTGGTTGATAATTAAATGAAAACTTGTTGGCATGATAATAGATGAAGTCATGACTTGACGAGAGCTCTACATGTCACCTGGTCTAAAGAATTTGGTATTGTGATATTGATGATTTTGATATTAGTTTTGTTTTGGCATCTAAATTTTGATATGCTGACTTGGTTTATTTGCTTGTACAATATTGATTTATGTAAGACTGAGAAATATTGGTTTGGTAAAGTGTTATGTTTGTAGAGAGCGTTGAATGAAGCAAGCTCCTCAATCTTGATGTGACTACATTGACAGTTATCTGGTGAAGCCAAGATGATGTGTTGATCTAAACCTCTACTTCAGAAGTGTTCCAAGGTATGATTTTGATTTTGGTTTTGGTTTTATATGCTGATAGTCTACTATCGACGGGTAATGAGCCTCTGATGATCTAAGTAAGAGGGAGATGGCTACTAAAGCTCGAAGTATTGAATCATTGCATGATGAATCGATTTCTGAAGTTGGGAAAGAAAATCTATATTGTGAAGCTATTGAAGAAGTGTTGGAAAGTGGAAATGCAAA
Organism: Pinus taeda; assembly: GCA_000404065.3. Classification (NCBI taxonomy): domain Eukaryota; kingdom Viridiplantae; phylum Streptophyta; class Pinopsida; order Pinales; family Pinaceae; genus Pinus; species Pinus taeda. The sequence goes on from APFE031261789.1 coordinate 192,179, forward strand.
TCCTTGTACACTCCAATTGAATTTCACGAAGTTGTGAAGAGATATTGATGAACTCAACTTGGCAACCGACAATTGATTGAAGCATTGATGTTCCACCCGTTCGTATACATATATATTGTACATAGAACCTGAGTTGATTCGTGATTGAGACACTTCATACACATAGAGATGCCACCAAGCACCCTTTGAGATATTTGCATGGAATGAACAACTTTTTGGACTAAGACATTCTTCCTGTGATATGTGATAACATGGATGTACTGATGATGTTTGGGATGATTATTGATGAGTGCATCTAAGTGTTGCCTTAGTGTGAGATTTTCCATGGTATGAGAGGTCCATAGCTTTAAGCACGACCAAGGTTGAGTACAAGGTTGCTAGCATGGCTAGCTATGAGGCACGATGAAGAAGCTTTTTGGAGATGTTTGAGAAAGTTCTGGATATGACATGGATACATTGCGATGACAAAGAGTGGGATCTGATTGGCAGAGAATCCCATATATAGCTGGGATTGAAATACCTACATATATTGAGACAATGTTGATGTACGAGACAAGCTTAGGCTTGTGGTTGGCACCTTCTTGAGAAGGAGGATGACTATGGTATCCTTTTGTGATATAGATATTTTTGTTCTAATATGATATTTGATTTGATGTCCTATATAAACAGGAGGCAACTGCTATTGAGACATGATGATTACCATATATGAGCACAATGATATGTTGTTGATCTCTTCCTGCGCTGTTTGAGCTCACAGGGTGTGGAATTGAGATAGAAGGCTCCTAGGGTTGAGAGAACTTTGGACAATAGGGTATCACCCAAATCTGTTACCCATAGGGTTGGAGTAGTAGCTCACATTATCTTGGTATTTGCAAAGTATACCCTAGTTGGCATCATACCCACAAGCTGGTCATGTTGGGATTGTCATTTCGCTGCCATCAAACCCTTGACACCATCCCTGCTCCTTGCTCCTTCCTTCGAGTTTTCCTCACCCTGCACCTGCACACGACAAACAAAAGGCTCTTGATTTTTTTTACTTATGTATGCGTTAGTCTCTTTTAGGGTTAGTGCATTCATTTTTATTTGATTTAACTAAGACTTTAGTTAGAATCATTTAGTTTTTTCTTCAAAATAAAAAGTAAAAATAAACAAAAAAAATCAATTTTGTTTGATTTAATTTTCTTGAAATTCGATTTCGTTTCCCCTTTTTTTTTGTTTAATTTATAGCTACGGTGTGTATGGTTTTTTTTTTAGTTTCATCAAAATTTTAGCTTAGGACTTTAAAAAAATATGGAAAAACTAAAATTTCGATTTAGTTTTTTTGTTTTGTTTTGTTTTATTTTTTTGTTTTTTTTCACCTTTTTTTATTTTAATTTTTCATTTAAAACTAAAAAAAATTCCTAAAAGGCTAAAAGGGACTTCACATTAATTTTATTTTATGTGACTTTGAGACATCCTCAATTTTTTGAATCAAAAGTATATTTTTAGAGTTAAAAGACTTTAAATTTTTTATGTGGCCTCTGGCCCATTAAAAAAAATAAAATATATTTAATCTGTTGATTCACTTTGGTCACATTAAAAGAAAATCTTGATTAATAATTTACCGCACTTAATCTTACTTAGCATATCGAGAAATTCACCTAAGGAATAATTAAGTTGTCAAACTTAAATTTTCTTCTTGGTGTCCTTTTGTGCTAAGATTAAGATCTAAAAGAAAAACTTGTGTGGTATCAATTTTTTTCCTTAGTTAAATGTGCTTAAATTTTTTATATCCTAAGTTTAACTATAGGAAGGTGGTAAATTTCCTAGATTTGGGTCACTAAGCATAATCATTTAAATTCTAAGATCTAAATCGGTTAGCATTTAAATTTCGTGGTCGTTTAAAGTATCATAATCATTTAAATTCTAAGATCTAAATCGGTTAGCATTTAAATTTCGTGGTCGTTTAAAGTATCTGAATCTCTAAAAATTTAGTTGCTAAGACATTGTGCATCTGTTGAATATCTTGCATCTATCTATCGTCATTGCTTGGATTATTTAATGCTCATTACATGCTAGACATTTTGCAAATATTTTCAAGTGATTGTCAAAGAATTTTATCATGGAATTATAATAGATCACATATCTCTGTTTCCTAAGCTAAGCATACTTTAAGCATTTGTTGACATTGATATCGAATTGCAAAGTGGTTTTTGTTCTCTTTGAGCTAAATTGTATCAAGAAGATTGAAATAAGTTGATGTTTTTATTGTAATATCTTCAAGAGTTTATCATCTAATAAAGCGAACATTTCATTTGGATAATTGAAGCCTTTAAGCAATGCAAGTGTTTCCCCATCCTCGAGTCTAACTTCATCTCATCTTCCGGTGCATTTACATATAAGTTAGCTTTGCATAGATAAAATTTACTTCCAAGCATAAGCTTCGTCAATAGATAGATAGATCTCCATCTGTCTTTTCTTGAGAAGCCTGTTTTAATAGTACTTACAACGGTGACCTTACAGTCGTCAGAGCCACAGCTCTCTGCAGCGCCGGAGGCACCGATTATGTTAGAAGATCAGGAGAGGTATCATTAATCACACCTTAGTGTGCTTGCCCTAACCTTCTCTCTGCCAATTACTACGAAATCAGGCTCAACACAGAAAGGATTCAGGGATTCACAATGTAAGTAGGCATTTAACTAAAAACAACCAAGATTCCTGCATCTCACATTTAGTTTTAGGATCTGCATTTCATATAAGATAGTCATTCATCTAAGCAGTAGTTGCTAATCAATTACTCAGTCTTCATTTCCCTAGCAAGACCATTAACTCCATAGATGTTAAAATTGGCAACTAGGGGCAAACTCCATGTGGGTCATCTTATTAATGGAAGCTGATATTTTTCTTGGATCCCTCTCATCGAGAGGTGTAGGATTGATCTAAAGATCATCCGATTCCAATAAGTATTCATGGAGATATGAATTTATTTGTGTTATGGGACAATTCGTCAAGGTC
>APFE031261797.1:6742-29684 GCA_000404065.3 Pinus taeda
ACACTCAGCGCTTGCGACCGCCAATTGCCGATATCGCAATATCGCATCGGCGGGGATGGAGGGTGCTTGAGTTGGACACTCGGCGCTTGCGACCGCCGATCGGCGATATCGCAATATCGCATCGGCGGGGACGAATGGGTGATGACCTGCATGGAGATGAAAGTGCGATGTTGCGATGCGATCTGGCTTTAAGGTTCTATAGAGGGTAAGTTTTTTGGGAGGAAAGAGCAAGTGAGTGGGTGTGAAGGGTATTTGAGGTTTCGGAAGGGGTCCGATTACCTCAAAGGGATTTTATACTTTGGAAGGAGTCCATTGTATCTGGGAGGTGGTTTTGGAGGTCAAGGGTTCTTGCTGAGTTTCAGATAAACTGAGTAATTCCGGGAGTATTTATGGTTATTTTTCAACCAGGGGGAGGGATATTACGTAGGGGATTTTACTTAATATTAATAAGGGGATGGGAAGAATAGGGAGCTAAATAATAATGTTAGTGGTTAATATGGAGATGGTAAGAAAGCGCTAAGTTCGGGAGAGCTTAGGCTGTTACAAGGGGTAGGACCATACTTTAGGAGAAAATATGGAACAACTTTGAGTAAAGCAGATCTTTACTCAAGCCAGTGTTGTGAAGATGAGGGAACTTAAGAGGTATCAAGAAGATCTTGACCTCTTTTGGGGAAGTTAGTTAATGATTGGGGAGAACAGAGAAGGGGAGTCAGTTATACCTCTTTTGAGCTCCTTGCGTACAAATCTTTGTTGATTGTGTCCTAAATGATATGACACCTGAAAACCTGGAACTGGTCAGCAATTTAGGATTCAATCAACCTCAGAACTACCTACCCAGCCTACTTACCTAGCATTTTTTCTTCTTTGTTTGGGGGTGCACTTAGACTTGCAAACCCGTCATTCATTTTTTCTTTTGATGCTTTCCTATCTACATACTACCCTTATTTCTTCCAGGGCCCAGATTAAGCTGTTGGGCTCCTATGCTTCTCTACCTATCTAAGAATCTGCCAAGATTAGACTGTTTGGACAGATTTACATTCTCTATATTCTAAAACAGGAAATTTAAACCTAGGGAGACCAAGATTAAATTGTTTGGACCTCCCTTTAACTGAAAAATGGCGACACTGGGATAACTTTACAAAATTTGAAGGCAATTGGATGAACTTGAAGTAGCCTTCTTCTCTTGGAGACTGTTTAAGCAAATATGGAGCATTGCAGCAAGCAAAGTACGACATATTTGGCCTGTAAAGTGCCAATCATGAAAAATGAATAACCTGCTACAGCAGGAAGCTAACACATCCAATAGTATCAGAGAGGTCAATTGAATGTGACCCGCCCTTGAGGAGGCAATTCTTCATCTTGTCGATCTACAGGTCTTAGTAGGACATAGGGTCATCGTTTCTGGTTTCTCATTTTTTCCTGTACTCCTCTTTTGAGTCGACTTTAGTTTTTCTACACTCTTCTTCTGGGTCTACTTCTCTGCACTTTTCTTTTGAGTCGACTTCTCTACGCTCTGCCCCGAAACTCCTCCAAGAATTCCTCCCAAGTCATACTTCTAGCTTCTAGTTCCTTCTTGACTAAGATTGTGATCAGCTCATGCTGATATAATCTGCATGTGACCTGATTGGATTTTCCCTTCTGAACCCCCTTCGCCATATTTTCTAAAATTCTTAGCAAATAATATAGGAAATTGATGAGCTTACCGGACTCAAAGTGTAAGAGTAGGAATATGTGGTAGAGGAAAGTTAGTGAATAACATCCTTCGCAAATAAGGAACTTTTGCAACACATACAGGAGATTCTTCCACTTCCCTATCATGGTGTTTCGCTGGAGGCCGTTCTTCCAGTCTACCTTCTGCTTTGGGTTGAACACAAACTGGCACCATAATTTATTTTCTAACTTTTCCTTCTTGAACCATTTCTCCCCTACTGTTGGGAACCCTGTAGCTTGAGATATTGATTCTTCTATTACTACAAATTCCAATGAACCAACCTTGGCTTGGCTCCCATCAAAGGTCCAGGAAAATTCTATTACCACACCTGAGTCAAACCCATCGAACTTCTGCAGGAACAGGAGGAACCCTGATTCTTGCAACATTGCAAGACTATTCTTATACTCAGTTGGTTGTTCCATCTCTATGGATCGTGGCTTGATCCTTATAGGCGCCATGTCTATTCAAATTCACCCACTCTCTATTTCAAAAATATATCACATCAAAAAAGATTCAAATGGTGATCGAGATACAAATCCGCCGTTAAATCAACCATTTCCCAAAGGGTCGTGCTTCCTCATTAAAATTACATGGATGCGAATGTGAATTGGTGCTAGTACAGGCATGCTATAATGATTAGAAGAGGTGATGGTTTAGACAATAATTTCACGTACTGGTCATGTAAGGTCGTACATGGGGTGAGGCTATTATTATCAGGTGATGTGTTTTTTAAGGAAAGGTAAGTATCAAATTCTGGGTGAATCGTACCGCTCCGCATTTACTCCATGATTTCACAAAAAGCATACTTTAGTACTCATTAAGAAGATAAGATTGTATAGCCTAAAATATCCTTGCACTTAAATGATTCTCCCTAATCTAGTAAATGATGAAACACAGAATTAATCATAATATAAACTGAATTTCATGGTTTGCAGGTGGCATAGTTGTTTTGCCTGTACAAAGGTTCATGAAACAAAAGATAAGCTTCACTATGCATTTTTTCTGCACCATGTATTCCTGCACCGGAACATGTGTTTTGAATTGGGCACGCTCAGCAATGAGGGTTCCTTCACTAAATCATGCATGTACTTGAATGTGCCTGCACCAACCATGCTTTTACTGAGTGTTCTTGCACTTTAAACATGCTTGGACTACCCGTGCATCCATATAATTTTCTTTCACTTTGAACACACATTCCTACACCAGGGATATGTGTAGCATAATAGGAGCCAAAAAAGAATTCTGATAGAATACAATTCATAGAATGGATTAAAAAAAGATTTGTTGAATGTACAAAGGAGATTTTTTTTGCCATTCCTTGGTGTTAACATATGCCTTTCGATCTAATTTGTAGGTTCACATCAGATCTCACAATCAATCCATGAGGGAAAAAAAAGAAGTGGGAAAAGGGTAAATTTTTAGAATGGGAAGGAAATTACGACAGGGAATTCAAGACCGAAACCACCAAGAGGGATAAATCGAAAAGGGATTTTGGGGAAAATAATTTCAAGGGAAAAGAGGGAAATAAAAAATCGGATAGGGAAACTTTTTTTAAGAAAGGGATGGTAAACTTCTGGGATAAAAAGAAGAAAATAGGGGGATTTTCTTTTCGAAAATGGGAATAGAAGAAAGGCAGGATTTCACCTGATATATGCATGCATAGTGCTAATCCATAAAATATATGTAGCGGGAATTGAGTGTTGCCTAAAATAAAAATTTATGTGCCAGCTATCACAAACCTGGATAAGGGTCTGATTCCAGTACTTGAACCTGCTTCATCTTGGTGACAGTTAACACATTTAAAGATCAAGCGACCTTCCTATTTTATTAGAACTGATCTTCCTGCCAGCAAGATGGTTTTTAGGTTTATCCTTCTGCAATCATGTCAGTAGAACTGATTTTCACAATCATAAGAAAAATTCTTTTTCTTTTTCCTTTTAATTTTTTTTTCTTCTTTTTAATTATTTATATAATGTTTTTGGATTTTCCTTAAATTCCATTTCAGGAGACAAGAAATTAGATCACAATAGGTTGGCATAGCCACCTACCAACTAAAGTTCAGACTGTTGCTGCACTTGCTGCATGAAGTCTTACTTTGTGATGGGCTGAAAATATACTTTAACCCTATGCCCATTCACAAGGAAGATTGAATCTTGCCCATCGATGGTTTTGAATTCTACAACCCCATTGTCGAAGACTTGAATCACCTCATATGGTCCCATCCAACGAGTACAAAACTTCCCTTTAAAATGTTTAAATCTAGAATCATAGAGAAGTACCCAATCACCTGGTTGGAACTGCTTTTTCCTGATAAAATTGTCATGCCATTTCTTGTGTTGCTGCTGCACCAAAATACTCTGTTGAACATCATCCCTTTGAAATTCATCCAATTCGTTTAGCTGCAATAGACGCTGCTATTATGCTTTTGAGAGATCTAGACCCAAATGAACTACAGTCCTGAAAGACTTTATCTGAAATTCAATTGGCAAAAGGACTTGTTTTCCATACACCAACTCATATGGTGTATGCCCCGTGTTATTCCTCCAAGCGGTTCGATAAGCCCATAAGGCTTCAGGTAACTGACTAGTCCAATCCTTCCTGTGCATGTTTACTATTTTGGTGAGGATGGATTCGATCACCTTATTTATGGATTCCACCTAGCCATTTTCTTATAGGTGGTACATTGTAGATTTCCCATGCTAAATGTTATATTGATTCATGACTTCCTATACAAAGTTAGAAACAAACTGCAGCCCATTGGTAGAAATGATTTCTCTAGGAACACCAAATCTAGTAAAAATTTCATTAAACAAAAAAACAACAACAAATTTTTCAGTGGCAAAAGAAATAGCTTTAGCCTCAACCCATTTAATAACAAAATTAGTACAAACCAAGATATTATTTTTATTTATAGATGTGGGATTTATGGCTCCTACAAAATCAATAACCCATTTTTCAAAGGGTTCTATCATGACTTGAGGACATAAAGGAATTTCATTGGATTGAATAGGCTGACCCATTTGTTGACAACTATCACAACACCTAACATATTGTTTGGCATCCTTAAACAAAGAAGGCCAAAAATAGATAGTGTGTAAAATTTTATATGTAGTTCGTTTGTCAACAAAGTGGCCACCACAAGGCTCATCATGGGTAGATTTTAAAATATCAAACATTTCTTCCTTTCTTACACATCTATGACTAACAAAATCTGGTCCGGTGTAAAAGAGGTCTCCTTGTATCGAAGAATATGAAGAAATTTTCTGAATAATATTCTGCTTTTCACAAGTGGATAAGTGAGGTGGTGTGTTTCCTGTGACTAAATAGTTGGCTATATCTGCAAAACATGGAGATTTTGCTGACATAGAAAAAATATGTTCGTCAAGGAAATCATCATCAACAGGAATTGCTTCGCTAGGATTGATTAATATGGAAAGATAATTAGCTACAACGTTAGACTTTCCTGGCCTATCAACAACTGTAACATTGAATTCCTATAATAAAATTAACCACCTAGTCACTCTACTGTTAGTTAAATGCTTATTCATTAAATAGATTATAGAAGAATGATTTATATGACATAAACTTCATATCCTATAATATAATGTCTGGATTTTTTAATAGTAAAAATAACGGCTAAAAATTCTTTCTCAGTCACTGTGTAATTAAATTCAGCAGATGAATTTTTTTTATTGATATAGTAAATAACACAACACACTTTATTCTCTTCTTTTCCTAAGGCTGCACCAATAGCAGTGTCTGAAGCATCGGAGGAAATATGAAATAGCAGGGACCAGTTTGGTCCCCTCAAAACTGGTGCCTTACTAATTTTTCCTTCAATGTTTCAAACGATTGTTGGCAAGTCGTGGACCAAGTGAATTCACTATCCTTAGCTAGTAATCGAAAAAGGCAGGTAGAAAACTTGGAAAAATTTTCAATGAATGTTCGGTAATAACCAGCATGTCCTAGGAAACCTCTCACTTCCCTTCGTGTTTTGGGTGTAGGCAGACGAATAATAACTTCAATTTTAGCAGGGTCTACCTTAATACCTTTGTCAGAAATCAAATGACTAAGAACCACTCCTGCTTTGCACATTAATCTACATTTTTTATCACTCAAAGCAAGTTGTGCCTCTTGGCAACGTAAAAGCACTTTTTCTAAATTTTTAAGTGCTTCATCAAATGAATTACCAAGCACAGAAAAGTCATCCATATAAATCTCAACACATTCAATATCACCCTTTGAAAGGTAGCGAGTGCATTAGACAACTCGAAAGGAAGCACTCGGTAGGCAAACATACCCTAAGGGCATGTAAAGGTGGTTTTATCTTGATCTGAAGGTGCGATAGGGATTTGGTTATACCCATTAAAGCCATATAAAAATGAAAAGTACTTTTTACTTGCAAGATAATCTAGCACCTGATCAATGAAAGGAAGGGGAAAGTAATCCTTGAGAGTGGATTTGTTTAATTCTCGATAGTCAATGCAAATACACCACCTCCCATATTTCTTAGGGACTATCACTAATGGAGAGACCCACTGGCTGTCAGAAATGGGGTAGATGAAATTAACATCCAAGATTTTTGTAATTCTTCCTTAACAATATCTCTTAGTGTGGGATCCATTTGCCTCTGGAGTTGTCAGATAGGTCGGAGTCCCTCCTGGATATAGATATGATGAGTATAAGTCTCAGGAGGAATTCCTTTCATGTCTTCATAACTCCAAGCGAATGCATCCAAATGATCTCACAACAAGGTAACAAGTTGCTCTTGCTGAGATGAATCCAAGTCTAAACTAATGTGTAAGGATTTTCCTGGACTAATTTCAACAAGAGTAGTGTCGGGCTCAAGAGTACAGGAAGATGATGCCACAGTATGGGATAAGGAAGGTTAGGAATCATAGTTTTCTTGAAAATCCATACTAAAGATCTAATGAAGCATATCAAAACTAGGCATAGTGTCTAGATTGTTCAAGAAATCTCGCAATTCACCATGCTGAGCAGACTCGGTATGATGCTGAATCGAAGAAATAGGCCGGGTCTCCTCATCACTACTGTCATAATATAACCATAAGGTATCCTTGAGTTCTCGAATAGATCTAGTAGGTGGGTATAAGGTGACCTTTTTCTTGGAGTCTCCATGTGAAATGTACGTGTCACTAGAGCAACATTCAATATAGGCATCAACCTTGGCAAGCCATGGTCACCCCAGAATCAAAGGATTCCCTCCCATGGGATTCTTTTGCTGAAGCACAATGAAATCTGCGAGGTATTCCCATGAATCTATAGAGGCAACCACGTTTTCCAATACTTCGTCGGGCTTGATTTTAGATATGTATGCAAGTTCAAGCACGGCGGATGTCGAACGAATGTGGCTCAACCCAAGTTGTTCCATGGTTTTCTTGGCCATCACATTGATGGCCGCCTCGAGTTCTATTAATACATTAGAGACAAGGATATCACCTATCTGGACAAAAACAACTGGGTTTCCAGGATTTGTATATTTCTCCATCGATATGCATCTTGTCATCAACTTAGCTACTCTACCAATAAATTGAATGGTCTAAGGTTCTTCTCTCTTCCTCCGTGGATTTTTAAGACATAATTCCTGAATGATCTTGGTACAAATGAGAATTCCTTGGATAGCCTGAAGTAAAGGAATATTTATACAAAGATTCCTTAATTAAAAAGCCAAGGTGGACTTGGGGTCGCTCTTCTCCATGGCCAACCTCTCTATATAGGGGGGTTGGTTTGAAGAAGATGGTGAATTTGAAGGTACGAGAATGGGCCAGAGGGTGATATTATTTTTCGAATGATCAGGAGTTACCTCCTCATTTTTCTCCTCAATAATCACCGTGGACTGTTTTTGTTTTTCTGGTTTAACTACCCTTCTCGATCTCAATTGAAGCTCATTTATCCCAACCGACAAGGTTCGATAGGTAGGGAGAGGGGACGGTCTAATTGAATGAATTAGTTGTACCACCTTATTATTAGGATTCGGTACTGGTTGAGCAGGTAGTTGAGGTGGTCAAAATGGTGGTGGAAAAGGATATGGTGGAAATGATTGACTTTGCTGAGGTAGAGAGGGAAAATATGGTTGTGACATATGGTGTGGTGCATAAGAAGGAGGATATTATGGCATCTGTGCAGGATAGGAATGATATGAATGGTTTGGCCCTCTCCATCCTTCTTGCCAAGGTTGAGAGGATTGTCCATGATTGAAATGGTTCCCATGATGCCAATGTTGAGAGTGATTATTATTATTATAATAGAAATATGGAGATGCATTATAGCCATATAAATGTGGTTTAGGAGCCATACCTGCACATACCTGAGGCTAATTCCTTCACGCTCCCATGGCATGTAAAGGCTCAGGTTCCATAATGCTCTCCTTCGAGTACAGCTTTTAATCTTGCTATGGAGGGGAAATCCTCGGTGGCATGGTTCTCTGCAGAAATCACACATTTATTAGAACTTTTCATATCATTAGGACATTCTCTTAAAGGATGCTTCTTTCTACATTTTGGACAAAAAATAGACAATGACTCTTGTTCTTTTTCTAGTTTTTGCTGAATTTTCAAAGAGTTTATTTGTTTGGTAATAGTATTCATTATTTCAATTTTCATATTGTCCATCTTATTCTCCAAGCCAATGAACATAGCATTTGTAGATCCCAGTTTTTAGTTTTTCTTTGACCTCCCCTAGTGGATCTAGATTGGTTTCTGGAGAACTTCTTGCGCAAGTCACAAATTTGTTCAAAGTTTTCTGAGCAATGTCTCCTTGTCCTAAAAAATTCAGATTATGTCTAGAATCCTTAGTAAGTCATTGTAGGAACAAGGTTCAAATAGTACTTAAATCAAATTTGGGTTTGGACCTTGGAGTATATACAAAAATCTCTCTAAGTCATCCTCCAAGGTCTCATCATCAATAGTGAAAGAGATGTTTTGTGCCAACATGGAGAGGCACCCCATGCTAAAGTGTATTGCTTGATTTGTTGTATGAACAATATACTACTTGCTCCACCCCCCCGACTTTGTGTGGCACAACTCTATGGGTGCTTTAAAAACCCCTCACCTCCTCTGTGCTAAAATGTTTGAAGATTTGTCCAAATAAAGGTACCTATAACTGGTGGATTTTCAATTTCCAATTATATAGCTATTCAATTTTCATATCGTTTGATTGCTTTAAGAAAATTTGTCTAAAGCTACAATCTAGATTTGGTGTTAATTGCTACTAAATAACACTGTGCCTTTTGTTTGTAGATTGTGTTGCTTAAAGTATATTTCTCTACAAATGGGCTTGGAAATAAGCATTTTTATCAATTTGAATAGTTATAACACTACACCTACACAAAAATAATACATGAAATTGGTTAGTTCAATGATAAGTATTGCAATTATAACAAGAATACAAGAAGTTGGTTAATTTCACCCTAAAGTATTTGAAGTTATAACAATTGGATCAAACTCCACTATGCATACTCTTCTTTCTGGTCTCTGAGTTTGTCCTTTAGGAGTCCCTCTCTTTGCATAGAAATAGATCAAACCTGTCCAAAGAGTGTAAACCCAAATGGTGCTCCTTAAAAGAGCTAGAATAACAGTAACCATCCATGCACTAGCCATCCAATAAGGAATAACTGCATTTGTCTCACCAGCTAAGTAAAAGGAGACCAACTTCCATGCCAACCAAGGCCCAACAATGCACCTCACAACAATAAAATACACAGTAAAAAATGGAGAGACAAAAGTATAGATCTTGTTGGCCAAGGTAGACTTTGCTTTAGCCATACGAGAAATAGTCCACACATTCTATAATGAAGTTGTTGATTCCCCTGAAACTATCAAAGAGATGGCGGAAACCCCTCCATGGCTTGCATAGTACCTAGAAGTTACCGAGTAGAAGGAAGTTGCAATATGGTGAAATATAAAGAGGTGATCAGATGGGTTGGCAACCAAATAGTGGAGCAGTCCACAACCAAATATGTAGTGTTGAACTCCATGATTTTGTTCTCTAAATTTGTGTTGGGTGCATTATTCTTCTATGGGTTACTACACATGTCGTGAGCAAAGAGAACACAATTGATGGTTTCATTTACGATTGAGATGCCACAGCTCGCAGCCTCGAACTTGTTCTTCCCCTTCAACGAAACCATAATAATCAACCCAACAACACTGGACATTGAAAATAAAGTTTACTATACCTCTCCTTTATATCTTGAATGTTCCAAAGGCAATGTGTGAAATGTTTGGGTCAAGAATCATAATATGTCTAGCACCTTTGACTAGTAGTTGTTACAACCACATTGTTAAATTTAACAAAGATTTACATTTAAAATTTCATATATATATATTATATAATCTATATCATAATATATATATATATAATATAGATATATATATATATAATGTTACTAAATCTTTGTTAAATTTAATAATATATTGCATGGTTATGAACCAAAACTAACAAGTTCCAATTAAATCAATCCTATTTATCACATACCTTTGTTGGCACTTTTTTTTTTTAATTGTGGTAAATGATGGTTAGAATCACTAATTAAAATTAAATCGTGTAATTTCAATTTAAATATCTTATTTTTTAATTTTGCCAAATTTATTTATATATCAAAATTTTCTTTTTAAAGAATAAAGATCAAAAATTTTCAATCTTCAATTATATTATGAAATCAAAAAAAATGAACATACAAAAAACTATACCATATAAAAAATATACCAAAAAACATATTAGTGTTTTAGATATTTTTAAATGAATGTTATAATTATTAAAAACATATAGTGTTTAAGAGATTCTTAAATGAATGCCATAATATTAAAAACATAATAGTCGTAGAATATATTTTAAATGAATGTTTAATTATTTAAAAATAATAAATTTATAAAAAGATAAGTTGAGAATGAATTAAAATGAAATTGGAAAGAAAATTAATAAATAAAATAGTGAATTAAAATAAAGGAATAAAAGAGTGATCAAGGTAATTTAATGGGCAATGTAGTGTTCGTTATATAAAGTTTAGATTCCTTGATTAATTGAAATTTGAGAAAACAACACCTATAAGATTTAATTCTATGTCGTATGAAAACCAGCCAAGTTATCCATTATTCTAGTTACCCAATTTATAAAACTATTTAATTAGAAAAAGGATACGAGATAACTCACAGAAACACTATATAAAGTGCCAGAAACTCTATATAAAATACATTTCTTAGACGACGGGAGCAATAATGTGCATTTATTAGTCTGTCGAATGCTGTGATGTGGCAGACGGGTTTGACAGGTTGGACATGTCAAATAACCGTTAATGCTTACTAATTTAATAAATGTAGACGGTCCCGTTTATGCATTTACTAATTTAAGCAGAAGACAATAAAAGCATATTGAGGTAAAGTATTTAAGTATGGGGTGTAAAATTAGTATTTTCTACCGAGAAAAGTTTAAGATTAAGTTTATTGTATCATTAAATTTTATTGAAGTTGTTTGGTGTTTTTTGTGTTGAATATTTTCATTTGATCAATTGTTTTTGTTTTTGTTGTTGCTGAATTGTTTAATAATATTTGGATATAAAAAGATATGAATATTGTTTAATCTATTAAAATGGTTGTTCTGTTGGTTGACTTATTTAATAAAAATTGAACGTAAAGAACTACCAGCATGGCCTAATTTATTAAAAAATTTCTCTTCAAAATAAGGTAATTATTTATTAATCTATCTTCACCACTGGTTTTTCACAAAGTTATAAGCTAGAAATAAGTCTCAATTCTCTACACTATATCATAGAAGTATAGATATTATTCAACACTGATCTTAATTCAAATTTTATTACACATAAATTTCTGGTTTTTCACAAAGTTATAAGCTAGAAATAAGTCTCAATTCTCTACACTATATCATAGAAGTATAGATATTATTCAACACTGATCTTAATTCAAATTTTATTACACATAAATTTCTTTAAATATGGCATTTTGCCTAAGAATTGGAAAAAAATAAATTTTTTAAATTTAATTAAATTAAATAATTAATTATATTATATATATGAATGGATAATTAAATTAAATTAAAATTTTATTAACATAAATTTATTTTATAGAATTTAGACTTCTGTGATCCATAGCATGCATGAGTGAGAGAATAATTTCGGCAAAATTACATAAAAAATTATTGGTCAACCCATTTCGAACCAACAAGTGTGGTTCATCGTCAAGACAAGTTGAAGATCCAATATGAGCGACAAGTTAAATAGGGACAACAGGCCATTCCAACAGCTATATCCGAATAACGGATAAACAAGACCTCTAACGGCAAGTTTGACCAAGGTCCATGGTTAAATTTATATATATAAATTGCAGTAGTCTATAATGCGACTTTTTGAAAGCCTTTCCGGCGGATTTTTCCGGTCAAAATCCGGTAGCAATTCATTGGAATCCCAAGTTTCATAGCTAGTTTCTGCACAATCCAATGGCTCCAGGGGTTTTTTCCAGGGCGCTGAATACAAATAATGCAGTTTAAAAACCATTTTAACTGCTAAAAATCAAGATTTAACCTCATTTCTTCTGTCGGATTCCGTCACCGGAATCTCCAAAAAGTCGCATTATAGACAACTCCTATATAAATTTATTTTAATTAAAAAAATGAAATTTAAATTTGTGGAAAATTTATAACACTCAATATACTAAAAATGTCAATGATGACAAAACAAAACATTTCCATCTTAAACCACTAAAACTTTTGAAATTAAACTAATTATTAAAATATGTTTCATTGATATTGACTAGAGAGTTATTCCTAAAATCATATGAATAGTAGAGTATTCATATTCCTAAGATCATATAGAGTATTCAATAGTTTGATACACCAAAAACACTTTGATTATTGTATAACACTATTCAAATATGATGTTAGCTTTATATTAAATGTTTCCAGGCTCAATTTATATCCTTTTGCTAGAAATACTAATAATAATATATATTAAGATCATATAAATAGTAGATAATATTCCTAAAAAATCATTTAAAGTTGTTGGTTTTAATACACCAAAACACTTTGATTATTGTCACATATGATTTTAGCTTTTAATTAAAGTTTCTGGGTTCAACTTATATCCTTTGCTAAAAATTGAATATATATATATATAAATATATAATAAAATATAGATTTGGAATATTAAAATAAAAAACCCCACTACTAAACATATAATTAATATATATATTTTATATATATATTGTTGTGAATAATATAAGTTTTAAATATTCACAACTGGTTATTATTTATCAATTATATAATGAAACATATATATTATCCTTAACTCATATATATTAATTTTAAAAATTATTAAGCATAAGTGCCCAAAGTAAGTTATCTCAAGTTAGCTCTTGGCTTACTTGAAAGTTTTACATGATGACAAAGATTCCACTATTGTTAGTATGTTGTTAGTATCTAGTATCTACTATGCATCTGAGGGATAACTTGTTTGCCTTCAGCTAATAGACACCATATCTTCATATTTCACTTCAAAAGCATATCTATTATACATGAGAGAGATAACTGACTTTTCAGCAAGACGAAAGTACAAACATTAACTTTGATGTGTTGAAAACAAAAAAAAAATTAAAAATTACTATACCAGAAACTTTAACTTTGATGTGCTGAAAACTAAAAAGAAATTAAAAGTTATTATACATCAGATAGTAAATACATAAGAGAGATAACTGACCTTCCAGCAAGCCGAAAGTAGAAATCTAACTTTGATGTACTGAAAACTAAAAATAAATTAAAAATTACTATACATCAGAGAGATAAATGACCTTCCAGCAAACCAAAAGTAGAAACCTTAACTTTGATGGTGCTGAAAACTAAAAAGAAATTAAAAATCAGTATACATCAGAGAGATAACTAACCTAAGCCTTAACTTTGATGTGCTGAAAACTAAAAAGAAATTAAAAATTACTATACATAAGAGAGATAATTGACCTTCCAATAAACTGAAAGTAGAAACTTTAACTTTGATGTGCTGAAAATTAAAAGATAAAATAAAAATTAAAGTAGATTTAATCACCCCGCACGATTTTTTTTTATAATTGAAATTGAAACCTAATAAGATAATTAAAGGGTGAAAATTAATTTTAAAAAGATAATTAAAAAGGTTTGTGAATTCCATGCTTACCTGTGCAGAACAAGAGATATATTCCTCATTCGACGCTGCCAGCGCACTAAATTTTCTTTAGTAACATGGAGAGAAAGAATAATAACAATTCCTACGGAAACTTCGCTAAGGAAAATGGTTCTCACATCATTATTGTTGGAATAAAGAAACCAGATAAGTGAGTTTGCTAACGCGAAGGTTAGAATGGGAAAAAGTCTTATAAAACTTGAATAAACCCATACAGTGACCTGGTCAATTATGGATGTTGAGAAAGCTTGACCAAGGGAGATATTCTGTCCCAAATCGAAAGGAAAAAATAAATTCAACAGAACTGAGAATTCTATGAAGAGTTTATCAACGAAACTATAAGGTACAAACATATTACCTGGCAGACATTCTAGTAACTGTTAGTCATGAATTCAACAAAATAGAAATTATTTCTCTCGACAAAACAAGAAGGAAACGTTATTATGGAGCAAGTTACATGATTCATATTCGAAAACTCCTTGAAAACCATGGAGCCGAAGAGCCACCAAGCAGCGATTATGAATTTTTTTGTAAGTGACAACGAACCAAGGAAACGAATTAGTTTTGTGCAGTCACATTACAATAAAAACCCCAGGCGTAAACACACAAAATGGCCCAGTTACAGAGCAACACCATGTCCGCATATGCCAAACCAATGGAACAGAATGAGGGTGTAAATTTGGGTTAGGGTTTTGGAACAACCCTAAATAAATTCCACCGTCCAATTTCGAACTCTCAATCCAGGCCGTTGGTGGTGTGACCATACCGAGGTCTGATAAGATCACATGATATGGTACCGTATTGTTCTTGGCGAACGCCAGGTGTAGTTTAAGGTTAGGCATTGTATGATCTATATTCCATATTCCATATAGAATACAAAATGTGGCATAATATTTCTTGACAATGGGGCAGTTGGCGTTTGGTTGGGGATTTGAAACTCAAACTACAGTTGTTAGCTGATGATTTTCAATATCTGGGTTGACATGTGGTGGATTTGAAACTCATGGTTGATGTCTGGGTTGAAATAAATATATTAGAATATTTTAAAAATAATAAAATTTAGTTTTTTAAATTATAGAAAAAGAATGTAATTTGTTTCGTTTAAGCAAACTAATAACTAGTCAAACAAAAAGCTGAATACAAGGTATAATAAAGCCTTGTCTAATGCAATAAATATGTTTGTAATTTTTTTTGTTTTTCTTAAATTTGATTAAAAAAATTCAAAAATTTAAATCATTTGTTTTTATGTTTGAAATAAATTCAGCACCATCAAAAATCTTTACCTCACTTAAAGTCCTAAAATCTAATTTTTCAAAAATTTATTATAATCTTACCAGAAATTTTGAAATTTGTTAGAGTATACCTAAATATAATCTCACTTAATTAAGTGATTTGAAAAATAAATTGCAAATTTACATCGTTTATGCATTTACTAATTGAATATGATTTTTATATTTTAAATATTGTGCGAAATATAATCTCACTTAACTAAATGATGTGAAAAATAATAATTATAATTTTAAGTAAAGCGAAGCAAAACCGTTACACTCCCACCGTGTTAGATTTCTATTGCAAACATATAACTAATACAACTAATACACAACGATTACATTTCATAACTAATACACAACGATTACATTTCATAAATGATTTAATAGTAGAACAAGAATGGCTGCGGGGCAGCTAGTCCCTGCCCTCAGCTTGAACGTGTTTCAGCTACCCAGCTCCTCAGCTTGAACGTGTTTCATCTACCCAGCTGCTATTGGCGTTACAGATAGATGAGTGCAAGCGAACACAGCCCACATAGTTTCAAGATTCTAGGCAGGGTACAGAGAGATATAAACTATGTCGATGGTTTGGAACACAACTGAGTCGGTGGTTCACAAGAACGTGTTTCAGCGACCCAGCTGCTATTGGCATTACAGATAGATGAGTTTAAGCGAACAGGGTACACAGAGATATAAACTATGTCGATGGTTTGGAACACAGCTGCGTCGGTGGTTCACAAGGCTCTACTGATTGAGCGAATGAATCCGTCAGTTCAGTTCAACGATCTGCTATGCAGTAATCAATGGGTTCGGAAATGTTTCAGATCATTCTTCTGTTTGTCGTTTTAAGGTATGGATTAATCAATGGGATCGCAAACAATTCAAGGTTAAGTGATTATATTGTGAAATGCATAAAAATATAGTTATATAGAATTAGTTGTACAGATTAGAAATCAATCACATTACGTTACTATTTTCAGCTACAGCGAGCAATGGGACGTGAGGTTATGCATGGGAGCTGGAAACAGATTTTCCATATCATAAACGCCGTGGCAATTACCTCTACACGTAGTTTTCATCCTGCGGCCGGCTGTTTTTTATGGAAAGTGCGCAGCCCTACCCCGCGAGAACCACCACCATTTTGTCTTTTGTAATCAGTGGCAAACAAACCGTCCCTGCATGTACGTGGATTTTAGCGTTGAGGATATCGTGGCGCAGAAGGATTTTGGCATTTTTTTCGTTTAAAATTAGAATAGGAATGAGTTTACCTAGTTTCCATTTATATGATGTTATAAGATATTTTTAATAGCGGATTTAATAAGTTTTATAAATTATTCCTTTTTGGGGCTTAATAAGTTTTATAAATTACTCGGTTTTGGGGGCTTATTTGATATTATTGCTGTGGGAGTAATCATAGACACTGAGGAAATAGCGTAAAAACGGACCAAATAATACTTCTGCCTAAAGAACATTTTTGACTTTTAAAAATTATGCATGACATTATCGAGGATCTTCCATTGTCCTTGGAATAATATATTTTACATTACCACCAGTGTGCATGAGCGAAACGTGGCGGAGGACAATCGTGACAACCGTGACGAGTACCGACCGGACATGAAGGTCCCCTTTCATCTGTCTCATTTGCAAATCGAACCAGGCATCGTTGTTTAGCAGTCGGGCACGCGTAGCTAATGCCATTCGAAAACAACTTGATGCTGTTCTTCAGAAGAGGAGAATTGTGTTGCAGGAGACAAAGGCTTCTCCGGAGCAAGATCAGTTGCAAATGTTGTTCTGGATGGTTAGTAAATGCAGGTGTTGCGGTCGTGGGATCAGGTGAAGTTCACAGACCTGGATAGACAGCAATGGCGGTTCTTGAAATGGCGGAAGCGCTACACACAGAGAAATATTCACCATCTTGAAATTATTGTGTTTTAACATATTTCTCGTGCAGGACGGGCAATCGATCTGGGCCGTGAAGGAAGTTTCGAGGTGATCCATCGAAAAGTTCAGGAAATGAGGAACCAAGAAAGGTGGGTAGACCACCATTTCTGGATGGTTCCTCGCCTTTCATTCCAGAGAATTCCATGTTATGTCGCGTAATTTCATTTCATTAGCTGCTTCTGGACAGTGCAGAACTCTATATAAGAAAACCACACCGCAGCAAGCGTTTTCAAGAGTTTGTTTCAGTTCCCAAGTGTCATCTGTGTGATTGCGAGCAAGATTTTCTTGGCCTATTTCAGTCTTTATACAAAGAATTGTGATTCAAGAAACAAAAATGGGCCCAGAAGTGGCTGCAAATGTATTGATCAACGCCGCAGGGGGTAAAGCAGTAGCGGTAAGCGGCCTGCGCGCAGGACACTCCAAGAGAGCATATGTGACATTCTTGGCTGGAGCTGGAGACTATGTCAAGGGTGTTGTCGGTCTTGTAAAAGGCCTCCGCAAGGTTAATTCTCCCTACCCTCTAATAGTAGCCATTCTCCCGGATGTTCCGAAGGAACACAGATGGCTCCTCACGAGTCAGGGTTGCATTGTCCGTGAAATCGAGCCCATATATCCTCCGGAAAACCAAGTTCAGTTCGCCATGGCTTGTTATGTCATCAATTATTCCAAGCTCAGGATATGCGAGGTATGACTATGACTGACATCCATTCATATCCGACTCCTTTTACTTGAATCTTTAAAGTATAACTGTTTTCGATTCCCTGTTCTTGAATCTTTAAAGTATAACTGCACTGATTCCCTTTTCTTGAATTTTTAAAGTATAATTGTTAACGATTCCCTTTTCTTGAATCTTTAAAGTATAGTTGTTACTGCTGCCATTGCAGAGATGAGAAGATTCTTTTTATCTATCTAAATAAATAGCTTAGAATTCTGTCTTACGGGGCTTGTGATAATGCAGTTTGAAGAATACAGCAAGCTCATTTACCTGGACGCCGACATTCAAGTCTATGACAACATTGATCAACTCTTTGATCTCCCGGACGGGCATTTTTATGCTGTGATGGACTGCTTCTGTGAAAAGACATGGAGTCACACTCGGCAGTACCAGATTGGTTACTGCCAGCAGTGCCCGAATAAGGTGCAGTGGCCAAAGGAATTAGGGCAGCTACCTTCCCTCTATTTCATCGGCAGATATGGGCAAGTCCTTCGAAGATTTACCGAACCAACTTGATTCTTCAGGTCAAACATCTTTCTCTGTTCTTTGAGTTCATTCGCTGCAGTATGTTCATAAATCCAGCGAGAATAGATAGAGATTGGAAAGAGTTAGAATCTATTTGAAAAAATTGAATGTTTTGCACAGTGGTAATTATTCTTCAGCAGGAAACAATGTATACAAACAAAATTTGAGTTAGAATCTATTTGAAAAAATTGAATGTTTTGCACAGTGGTAATTATTCTTCAGGAGGAAACAATATATACAAACAAAATTGTCAGCTTGCCTTCAAAAAAAAATTAAGGGTGTGCGCCTGCATACTCTGCATTGAGGTGCTTTTTATGCTCCACCGATTTACTGGAATCGACTTCTCTGCTTGCAGGCCACAGAAGCAGGGGGTTCTTTGGTGATTGACCTGCCTCATGAACGATGTTGAATCTCTGGAATATATGGAATATATGGCAGTGGAGTCTGAACAAGGCGGTGCCGGGGCAGAACACCTGCACCACTTTGCACAGACACGTACCACTTCATGCACAACCGCTGCCAACCGCTGCCAACCCAACCTGCAAACAAAATACGCATAAGTTCGCCATACATTTTCTTAACATTAAATTTTAGGAGATTAATGCTAAGGCGAAAGATAGCATTACTTCATCCAGCTTTCAAATTGGTGTAATTATTCGTACTTCTCCACATTGTTTCCTAAGTTTTCAGCCTGTATACCTTGTTTTGAGGCCAAATAAGATGAACATTGTTTTGATTGGTTAAAAGCATAGCAAAATATAAAATATTGTATCGGTTAATGTGAAATGTGGAGAAACTTTGGTTTAAGGCAAAATAAGTTTATTGGTTGCCGTGCCAAACTAATGTCATCAGACCAAATCGATTACTATAGTCCCTGCCAGCCCGGAGGGCAGGGACTAATAATGCAAACCCGTCCATATACTCCCACAATTTTGCATTTCTGCTGCAAACATAAAACTGGTAATACGTAACCATGGTCGAAGCGTACTAATACATTTGGTGACTTTATTTCAGAATAACTTAGCGTTATTACTCTCCAGTTGGATGATTAACAACAACTCTATGTGACCTTACAACATGACAATTGCGGACATTTATGAGGCTTGCAGCATTGTGGATCTTTACAGGAACTTGATAGGCACTTAGACATTTCGCTACCAATTTGGAGCAAGTCTAGGTGCAGATTTACATTCTTCCTTTCCCTTGGGAATAGGCTCCACTATTCCCTTACGCTCCACGGTCTTCTCTGATCTCATGTCTTCTCTGATCTCATGTTGTCATGCAACATTGATTGACCTTCACCTGCCACCATATTGATATCGATATCAGTATATTTATTTATGTATTCAGAAAGTACGAAATTATTAAGAGAATTAATGTACCACTTGCGGCGTCATCTTTGATATTCGCTGCTTGAGAAACCACCGCTATAAAAGTAAAACTTATGAGCAAGACAACCATAACAACGGAACATGTAGCCATTCTCAATATTAATGAGCAATTATTATTTTTTTATTAGGATATTTTGCAGTGTAAGAAATAGTTAAGTATGATTTGATTTAGTGTAGAGTTAGGTAAAATGTGTTTGTTTATTATGTATGTGTAACTTACAATTTAATGGTTAGGATATGTTCTAAATATGAAGTGATTCTGTTCTAGGTATTACCTTGTTCTAGGTATTACCCACAATTGATCTGTGGGTGTTGACTTAACTTCTAATTGGTCCATGATCTCTATTTAAAGAGCATGGAGAGTCATTTGTAGGGTCACTTTTCATGAGAGAAGCTTATGTAAATTTTCATTCTTTTATTAATAAATTGTTTGAAATGGCCCCGTTGTTTCAGGCAGTGGATTGTTCACCTCTTTGAGGGTTTTAACCACTTCAAGAATACTGGTATATTGATTTGTGATCTGTTTGTGAGTTATGTGCTTTGGTATTATGTAAACTTACTCTGTAAATTCTTACATCTCCAATTCAATTAATAACCACTATGTAAACTACAACCTTACAATTATATAGCATTCACAAGAGTTTGATATGCTCTTGAGACATTTCAAAACCAATTTGGAATCAATCATATTTTAATCCCTAAGTCTCAGTAAGTTCAATCCAATTCAACTACTACCCCTGCAAATAGGAAAATTGACGTACAATATGAACTATGTGTAAGTTCAGTCCAATTCATCTAACCATGCAATTAACAAAATTAATGTATAATAACATTGTGGCCATTCTGTAAGCAGTTGGTTACGTTAACTCCACAATATATAAAATATAAAGATATAAATAAATAAAAAATACATGCTATTTGCATTGCCTCATCTTAAGATAAAATTCGTTCGAGGGCTTACCCAAAAAAAATAGGTCCTAGGTCAAGCCATTTCAATTTTAGTGAATTGCAATGAGCTTTTGTTTTATTGTATGTTTTATGGGATTAATGTATACAGGGAAGTATACGGTTATTTATATTAAGAGGTGACGGTTATTTATATTAAGAGGGGGAAAGACTGATTTATAGTAATAAAATTCGTTTGAGGGCTTACCCAAAAAAAAATAGGTCCTAGGTCAAGCCATTTCAATTTTAGTGAATTGCAATGAGCTTTTGTTTTATTGTATGTTTTATGGGATTAATGTATACAGGGAAGTATACGGTTATTTATATTAAGAGGTGACGGTTATTTATATTAAGAGGTGGAAAGACTGATTTATAGTGTTTTTGTTTTATTGTATGTTTTATGGGATTAATGTATACAGGGAAGTATACGGTTATTTATATTAAGAGGTGACGGTTATTTATATTAAGAGGTGGAAAGACTGATTTATAGTGTTTTTGGATATATATTTATATATATATTATATTATATATTTAATTATATAATATAACAATTTTAGAAATAAAAAGGTTTTTAATATTTTATTGGAGGAAGGGGTTATGATGTTTTAGCTAGTTGCAAAATAAATTCGCAACGAATCCATATAGTTCAAAGTTTCAAGAATTTTTTAACAATATTCAAACACTTAAATTGCTACAAAATAGTGATCTAAATACTCCTTAAAATAATCCAAAGACCCATACACCTCAATTGTTCTAGGAGTTTTTGTGGCAAATTGCTTACCAACTTTGATATAATACAATTATTATATTTTTCTTTTCAAATAACATTCCGATAAGGCTTTGCATTTTGCATTTCTAAGAGCCCATATTACTTTGTATTCCATATCACTTTACATTTAAGTTATGTTACAACAATCTAATTTCATTTCCAGAGAATATCAATGAAATTAACTTGAGGCATTTCTTTGACGGGATGTGAATTTGACATATCTAAGAGCTCATATTACTTTGTATTCCATATGACTTTACATTTAAGTTATGTTACAACAATATAATTTCATTTCTAGAGAATATCAATGAAATTAACTTGAATGACCACATTTCCAACAGAAAACAACAAAGTAATGCTTTGAAGAAAAATAATTCTTTGAAGAGTCTTCACTTTCATTGATTGAGCATTCAATTGTTTCTGGAGATTTTGTGGCTAACAACTTACCAACTATAAAAAGAATATATAAAAACATTTATTTTTGTTAATTTAAGTTATTTTTTATTATTATTTTAGACCAACTCATATTTTTTTGAATTTCTCCAATAATATATATATTTAAATTAAAAAAAAAATTAAGGTTATGGAGAAGTAATAGGAGGTATTAATCCATTGGGAATAATTAAGGTACTGATGTGTGCTGAGATGGAGAGG
Source organism: Pinus taeda (assembly GCA_000404065.3). NCBI lineage: Eukaryota > Viridiplantae > Streptophyta > Pinopsida > Pinales > Pinaceae > Pinus > Pinus taeda. The sequence continues at coordinate 28,843 of APFE031261797.1, forward strand.
GGCTTGGCTGTGGGATTGGGTCCTCCAACAACGTCGGTCACGGCCGTCGTCGCAGGCTGAGGCCCGCTCAGATGGAGGAGCTACGGGAGCAGGAGAACACTCATAATTATTCATATCTACAGCTTCCATCTCTATTTTTCTGCTGGCAGTAGCAGCAACATTTACATTATCGCTTATGGCCACGAAAAAGTTGGACTGCCATCGTAAGAAGTAGTGCATGAGCATTTTTCCTGCACTTGTAAATAATACGCTACATTCTTCAAATTCAAAAATGGCAGACTGAGTACAAATCTTTCAACCCACTTCACCCTCAAGTAGTCCAGAATTCAGCTGTTATCAACTCCTTGTCTAAGATTTTTTTTCTTCATCTCGATCGTTTTCCATGTCTCTTGGGCCTTGTCTCTTTGAATTCAAACAAAACCGCGGCACATCGGCTTCATCCTGGGCTGTCTATGTTGGTTTTAAATTTGTGGATTTTCCTAATTACTTTAAACCCTAACCAAGATCTACTCCTTTGTAAGAAATTGAAAATAATGCACAACGGAACTTACTTTCCATCTTCTAAAGCTCCTGGTCTTGACTTGAGTTGTGGCTCTTGAATCCTTCCAAGAGCTTGCAATCCTTTTCTCTGGCTATCCTTGATAGAGTATCAAGTCTTCAATGGAGCAGACTGTTTTCTGAGTGATTGCAAGCCTTGGAGACTCAGTCCTTTTATAGCAGTCCCAATCCTATGGCAGCCGAAATTTGGCTGTTAATTGACAGCTAAATTTCAGCCCCAATCTTAGGGCAGCCGAAATTTGGCTGTCAATTGAAAGCTAAATTTCAGCCCCAATCCTAGGGCA
>APFE031261800.1:0-12776 GCA_000404065.3 Pinus taeda
ATATGAACTAATTCTATATTTTAAATTTCCACCATTAAAATATATATGATGATAACCACTTAAGCTTCAAATCCATAAATCCTAAATGGTTCAATTATGTGTTCCACACATAATTAAAGTAATATGTAGGTCATGTTATACATTTAATTAGCCATTTAATAATACATGCAACTTCTTGCAACTTCTTTATGAGAGGTTTAGATATAGATGTATTATTTATTATGGTGTTTTTTAAGAATGGTAAGTAACCATATAAGAAATCTATAAATCATAAATGGTTAAATTATGTTTTCCACACATAGTTAAAGTTACATTTAGGTCATGTTATACATTTAATTAGCCATTTAATAATATATGCAACTTCTTGCAACTTCTTTACGAGAGTTTTAGATACACATGTATTATTTATTATAGTTTTTTCTAAGAATTATAAGTAACCATATAAGAAATCCATAAATTATAAATGGTTAAATTATGTGTTCCACACATAGTTAAAGTTACATTTAGGTCGGAACTTGATGAAAATGTATCACTACAAAGAGCGAACGGGAGGAGCGATGGTGTTCCGATGAAACGCGACTGCTAGGGTTTCGCGGTTAACCTGAGGCGGCAGGGCCCCTGCTCTGCGCACTCAGATCTGACAAGCGCTGTAAAAGCTTCAGGTCGCAGAAGGATCAGAAGGCCCCAATGGTACCCCCGCAGGGGGATGGGGCAAAACTTCTGCCCTTCGACGGAAGCCAGCAAGGACCAGAAGGTAATACAAGTACAGGCTCAGCGAATCAAGATAAAACCACAGGGGAACGACAGAATACGGTGGATCCACAAGCGTCAGCTGAACATCCAAAGGTTAGTTCATCCACTTGCAAACAGATTGCTACTCATAGGCCAGAAGTTGAACTGCCTAGTGATAGAATAAATGGAAGAATACAATATATGACAGACCATGCCCTTATAGGTAAATTTATGGGCTTCTGGCCAAATGAAAAAGCTCTAAGAGGATGGATAAACCATAAATGGAAGCCAAAGGGTGAAATAACTCTCCTTCTAGGGCCAAAAGGATTTTTTACTGCTATTTTTAACTGCCTAGAAGACAGAAACAGAGTCTTTGATGGGGGGCCATACTTCTTCAATTCGGCTGGGCTCTTCCTCAAAGAATGGGTAGCCAGATTTAACCCGGATAAGGAAGATCTTAGCTACATGCCAGTGTGGATCAGACTTTATTCGCTGCCATGGGAATATTGGGGTGAAGACTCTTTAAAATCTATTGGATCCGTGATAGGAGATTTTGTAAAAGTTGCAGAAGAAACCAAAACTGTGAGATACAGTACTTATGCCTCCTATGCCCGGATCTATGTCTACATGGATCTAAAACAGCCTCTACCGGACACAGTTAGGCTCTTCCATGAGGATAAGGACTGGATCCAAGTGATTGACTACGAACAGGTGCCTTTTCGTTGCAGAAAATGTCATATCATCGGACACCTCTTCAGAGATTGTCCTCTGAACAAGAAGGAGGAAGCTCAAACCACTCCAGAACCTCAACAATAGGATGGCTTTATGAAAGTAACAAATAGAAGACGCGGAGGTAAAAAACCGGCTGCCAGTCAAAAATCTCCATCAGTAGCGAACTCAAAACCCTCTACCAGCAACAGTTTTGAGACGCTAGCAACAATGACAACTCAGGATGAACCTAGCAAGGAAAAGACAACGGATAATGCATCTCATCAGGAGAAACCAATCTCGACCCAACAAAGCGAAAAGACCCAACAGGACTCAGAACCTTGGAATAATCCAGACATGGATATTGATAATCCATTGCAGAGTGAGAATAAAGGGAAGGAAATAGAAGGAAGTCAACAAGAAATACACTTCATGGAAGATGACAATGAACCATTTGATCTCGGGGCATTTGATCTGATAGGGTTGGAACAGGCCTGTAAACAGGGCAATTTTGACAAAATTCATGAAACCCAGGTTGACAATTTGGTAGAAATACTAACCAAAGCCCAAAAGAAATACTCCCTAGGAGTTCAAACAGGCAGTAAATGGGATGGCAAATTTGCATTCAAGGACAGCAAAAAAAGAGGGAGGACAACTACTTTGGAACGAACAATCAAGCTTGGAGCAGTCTTAGTTGAGTCTGGCAGATATGCCAAACTGACTAAGTATTTCAACACCAACCTTAATCCTTCCCAATGAAATTGATATCTTGGAACATAAGAGGGCTCAATAGCCCTAGGAAAAGGAAACTCCTAAAAAATTTGATCATGGAAGAAAAACCATCAATTCTATTTCTTCAGGAAACTAAATGCTCATTGAACTTCTTGGAAACAGCAGCTGCTAAAGCATGGCCTGGAGGTCAGGTGATAGCAGTAGACTCACAAGGGACCTCAGGGGGACTTGCAATTTTATGGGATGCAAGGAAGATACAGTTAAACAATATTCATGCTAATAAAAATTTCATTCAGGCCATTTTTCATCTTCTAGGTACTAATATCTATGGTCATCTAACGAATGTTTATTTTCCTCAAGAAACCCAGCAGAAGGCTGCAATCTTGAACACAATAGAGCAGCTCAACAAAGATCGGCAACATCCGTTATGGGTGACGGGCGGAGATTTTAACATGACAGCTTCTTTGGAGGAAAGGATGGGGGGTCGAAGCAGAACAAATAAGGATGGTACTCTCCTAAAAGATTTTATTCAGAGTAATTGGCTTATAGATTTACCTACAGCAAATGGCCTCTACACATGGACGAATAAAAGAGTTATCCCCATGCAGATTTCATCCCGTCTGGATAGGTTCTTGATTTCTGACAATGTCGTCCATGTCAGTGGAGAATTCACAGCTCATATCATTCCCTTTTCAGGTTCGGACCATTGGCGAATAGAAATGCTCTGGAACAGGCCTGGCAATAATATAAAAAAACCTTTCAGATTTGAAGCGTTCTGGTTATCTCATCCATAATTCAAGGAATTCATCACTACCACTTGGCAAAACTGCAACCCAATCGAGCAATCCAAAATGGCAAGGTTCCAAAAAAAATTGAAGATGCTCAAAGGAGAAATCAAGAGATGGAATAAACAAACCTTTGGCAACATTTTTAAGGAAAAGGAAAAGATTCTCCAAGATCTCAAAACTATTCAGCAGAGATTAATCCTAGAAGGGCGGACAGAGGAATTAGCGCTAAAGGAACAGGAAATGGAAGGAAAACTTCTTGAAAGAGAGCAGTAAGAGGAAGTGCTATGGAGACAAAAATCCCGTATCCGCTGGCTGAAGGAGGGGGAAAGGAACACTAGCTTCTTCCACAGAACCACAGTTCAAAGAAGAATGCACAACCAAATTGCTCAAGTTACCAATGCCCAAGGAGGGAAACTGGAGACCCAAGAAGAAATCGAAAAGGAATTCCTTCACTATTTCAAAGAAATAAGTCAAGAGCCGAACATAAATAGAGGGGAAGCAATAGACAGCATCACTAGACACATACCGCAGCTGGTTTCTGAGGAGCAAAATTCCCTGCTCCTCAAACCAATTAGTCTCCAGGAGGTTGAATTGGCTGGAAAATCCTTAAAGGCTGGCAAAGCGCCCGGTCCCGATGGCTTCTCATCAAATTTCTTCCATCACTTCTGGGAACTAATCAAATGGGAAGTGTGGCAGGTCGTGGAAGAGTCACGAAGCTTACGATGGATGTATCCAGGCCTAAATGCTACTTTCATAGCCTTAATTCCAAAATCGGAAGATTCCAACACACCGGACAAATTTAGGCCTATTGCCCTATGCAATATTATATACAAGATTGTCTCCAAAGTCGTAGCGCTAAGATTAAAACCGCTCCTCCCAGGCATCATCTCCCCTGAGCAATCCGGATACGTAGAAGGACGGCAAATCACCGATGGAATAATTCTCTCACATGAAATAATCCACTCTCTCAAGCATTCAAAAAAACCAGGTATGCTCCTAAAAATTGATCTTTCTAAAGCTTTTGATAGTATAAGCTGGGAATATATGGAAAAAATCTTAAGTGTGTTCGGTTTTGCCAATGCATGGATTAGATGGATCATTAGTCTGCTCTCCTCTTCTTTCTTTTCTATCTTGATTAATGGGATCCCCACCTCAACTTTCCGCCCCTCTCGAGGTCTGAGACAAGGTGACCCTCTATCTCCCTTCTTGTTTATTATAATGGCGGAAGACCTGGGAAGAAGCCTCAAGGCTGCAATCCAATCACATGAGCTTAGAGGCCTTAATCTCCACGATACCCCCACCGTCTCTCATCAACAATTTGTAGATGACAACATGATATTTGGCCACTCCTCTGTCCAGGAAGCCCGTTCCTTAAACTCTCTGCTTACCAACTTCTCAGCAGCATCTGGAGCCTGTGTCAACAAAGTCAAATCCCAGATATTCTTCTTCAACACTCACTTGACTACTCAGCGATCCATAGCTCGAATCTTGGGTTTTTCCATTGCTTCTCTGCCTTCCAAATACCTAGGTGCCCCTCTCTTAGAATCTGCTCAGAAGCATTCTTCCTGGAATTCCCTTCTGGAAAGGCTGGAATCAAGACTCTTGCTGTGGACTCACCATTCTCTCAATATGGCCAGCAGACTGGTGCTTATTAAGGCTATCTTACAATCCATGCCTCTATACTTATTTTCAATATTGGCGGCGCCAAAATGGGTTTTAAAAGAAATCAAAAAGCTACAGTGAAATTTCTTGTGGGGCAGTTCTGGACTCAACAGGAAATGGGCCTTAGTCAAATGGGAGAAAGCATGTCTCCCGAAGAAAGCAGGAGGGATCGGTCTTAGGGATCCTGAACACAACAATGTGATAATGGGAGCTAAAATATGGTGGAAATGGTTAGCCTTCCGAGGCACGCTTTGGGCCAAATTCTGGATGGCAAAATACGCCAGCAACTTACCTCTGGAGGAGCGTATAAGAATGACAGAAACTAACAAAGGCTCAACTATCTGGAATTCAGAAATAATGCGCATAAATCTTATCCAAAAACATAGTTTCTGGGAAGTAAAGGATGGTGGCACAGCGCGTTTCTGGACTGACTCCTGGCAGCAATTCCCATGTCTTTTCAATGTTATACAAGGAATTCCAGCGCACCAAATTCAACCACAGGAAAAGGTAAATCATTTTTTGCAAGACATACAGGATTCGGATCACCGAATCTGGAGAAAGGTTCAAGAAATTCTACCAAAAAGCCCGGAGGCGGTTCAACGAACCCTGGTTGACGAGCTCCAAAAGAGAAAAATTTTACAAGAGACGGAGCAGGATAAGTTGCGGTGGGGCTATGAAGAGAAAGGTACTTATACAACCAAAGAAGCGTATCTCCTGATTCTCAAAGATCAGCTGATGAAAGACAAGTTATGGGAAAAAATATGGAGTCCACCGATCTGGCCAAAGATCTCCACTTTCCTTTGGCTCCTCTCCCACAATCGTATTCTCACCTGGGACAATCTTAGAAAAAGAAAATTCGAAGGACCTTCAATATGTCTCAATTGTAAAATGGAGGAAGAATCTGCTTTGCATCTCATGCAACTTTGTCCTTTCAGCAGGAAAATATGGGAGAAAGTCACATTCCGCTGTCAAAAGGAAGGCCGCAAGATAGGAGACTTAAATAATACTATACGCAATTGGCCTAAGGCACCTTATCGAAGCAACATTCTGAACACTCTCTGGCAAATAATCCCAGGCATTGTAATGTGGAACCTATGGAAAGAGCGAAATCGCAGAATATTCAAAAACCAATCAATGGATGAGCAGCAGGTATGGCAGATAATAAACAAGAATGTACAGGAAACACTATCCCTCAAAAGCTGGTCCCAGGAGGATTTCCCGTCCAACGATAGGGAGCAAGCAATATGGAACAATTGGCAAATTCACTTACAGTTTCCCAATGTTCTCCCAATCAATTCTAATAAACAGAAGGATATTTCTTCAATTTGGTTCCCACCGCCCATCAACACCTTCATTCTCAACTTTGACGGGGCTTCAAAAGGTAACCCTGGTTCTACAGGATATGGAGGAGCAGTCAGAAACCACGAGGGACAAGTGATGAAAGTCTTCTTTGGCTCCATTGGTTGGAACACCAATAATATGGCTGAACTTGAAGGACTCTGGAAAGGTCTCAACATTGCCCAAAAGGAAGGCTTCTCCCCTCTAATCGTGGAAGGGGATTCCCAAATCTTAATCAACATGGCGACTAAGATTCAGCAAGGAACAGAGGCACATAAAGTCAGTAAGAGCTGGAGAATGGTTACAAGGCTGGAGCTTCTTCAAATTTGTCTTAGGGATAACAGAGCTATTACTTTCAACCACATAAGGCGTGAAGGGAATAAACTCGCAGACTTTCTGGCAAATTTAGGAGTTGACAAAGGGAAGGATCACTTCGAAGGCTTACTTCAGGGTAACGTCTCGGAGACAGAATGGTCCACATTTCAGGAGATTATCAGGAAAGACACTTAGAGAAAACCTCAAGTCCACCCGGATGCGGGTGTTAATGACTGCAATTAAGACGAGTGTTTCGCCCACGCGCCGAGGACATGCTACCACGCTGCGGACAGGTGGTCGACATGGGCTGCGGGCTGGTTTTGGCCCAAAAGGACTCAACGATTAATGGCGATTCAATGCGTTGGGCTTTCCAAGGTTCAGCCAACAGTTATCTTGTCATGGAGAACATCATCCTCATTCTGTATCTGCAATTCGGCTCTGGTTCTGGAAATTTGGAGGTTCAGATTAATGTGGAGGTGGGAGGCTCTGAGGGCAGTATTCTCACCCTCGAGTCCTTCCCCTGCCCGAATCCTGCTGGGTGTTCACGCCTGGTTCAGTTGAATTTGTCGTTTGCTGCTAGGAGGCAGGGACATTGGCGTAACAGGCCCCGCGAAGGTCTTCTGGGAAGCCGAAGGCACAAGGCCGTTAAGCTTCGCCCTGTTTTTCTCATGGCGCCGCGCACAGGGTATCGCAGGCCACGCAGGGGTGGTAATTCGGGGCATCAGAGTGGCACCAGAGACAGTTTCCATTCCAGCCCGCGGAGAATCTCTCCTTTGGCCTGTGCCTCGCCTCCCTCTGGGGATTCGGAGAATTCTGCTGATGATGTTTGTAACGCAGTGCAGACTGCGACTCTCTACTATCGACGCAAGAGGGACAAACCGGTTGTCAAGGCTATGATAACAGTTATTTTTGAGGTGGAGGATGAGAGGGAAGGAAGCTTGGAAGCTGACATGGAGGAAAGGACTTCCCCCTCAACGGACAACACTTCCAAGATTAAGGATAGTTCCTACAGTCCAGAATTGCAGAGTAAGATGGACGAGGACAACACCTTCGGTTACTCTGCTGAGCAGGCGGAAGCATTACAAGAGGTCAGCAGCCTCAAAGGGAAAGAGCCCCTGGTTTCTTCTGGGGGTCCTTCAGAGGCTCAAAGGGACACCCATCACAGCAAGTCCTCCTCTCCTCAGAGCCCGACAAAGAGAGAAGCGTCTGAAGATTCGTTTGACTATACCCTGTATCTAAAATTACCTCCTGGCATTGAGAGCATTGAAGATATTCCAGTTGGCATGGAGGTGACCTGGGAGCGTGACCCGGTTTGTGCAGCAGAAGACCGCAAGAAGCGTGCGCAGGAGCGAGAGGCTGAAGCGCGGAAGAAGCTGGGAAATTAATGTCCGATGAGGTCTGGGTAAGCCTGTCCTCAGACGTTCAGTGTGTCTTTCTTTTTGGGCTTCTTTTTGGGTAGGGCAGTAAGCAGCAATGAAAATCTGTATGCTCGAATTAATGTTGTTGTAATGGGTCTTGAGGTCTGGGTCTTGAGGTCAGGGTCTTGCGGTCTGGGTCAATTTCTAGTTTCTCTGTCTGTCTATGTCGAGTTTGTCTATCTATGTCGATCCATGCTGAAGTTCAAATCATCTCTCTTGGTATGTTTTGTAACGCTAGCCTGTATATGCAGACTTTTCAGATTGGTGAGGAAAGGTTTTGTCAGAGAGCTGCACACTCGCTCTCAGAGGTGTATACCTCTTGTAAATACTCTTTTTGATTTTTAATATATTTAGTTAGCCTTTGCCAAGCAAAAAAAAAAAGTTACATTTAGGTCATGTTATACATTTAATTAGCCATTTAATAATATATGCAACTTCTTTACTAGAGTTTCAGATACACATGTATTATTTATTATGGTTTTTTCTAAGAATTATAAGTAACAATATAAGATTTTATTTTATGGGAGACAATAGGTAATAATATAAGTTTTTTTATGGGATATTTAGATACATATAATATTATTTATTTAATATTATGTTTTTTTTCTAAAAACAATGAGCAACTATATAAAATGGCTTTTTTAACAAAAATAAAGAATGATATCAATAGGTAGTTTATGTGGTTGTAAGATAGTGTTATTTTCTTTATTTAAATTTTATTTTTATGAGTGGAATGTTAATTTTATAATGATTTTATTATTGTAATAGATTTGATCTTTATTTTGCTATAGTTTTGTTTTTCATAGTGTAATTATAGTTTGAATATGTCCCAAAGATTTTATGGATTTGATCTATATTTTCATCTTATGTAAATGCTAGTGATTTTTATAATGTAATTGTGTTATGAGCATGATATTAAAGTTGTATATTTTTCGATACAATTGTGATTTTAATGTAATTGCATTTTGTAAATAACTTGAATACGTCCTAAAAATATTATAAATCTAATCAATTTTTTTCTTTTTAGGTTCACTCTATCAAGATTAACAGATTAACATAATAAAAGATGATATTTGAAGTTGTATATTTATTTTATTACCATTGTGATTTTTCATATTACAATTACATTTTGTAAATAGATTGAATACATTCTAAAGATATTATACATCTAATCATTTTTTTAATTTACTCTATCAAAATTAATAAATTAAAATATTAAAATTAAATCACATTATTTTTTACCTATCTTAAACAACATGTTTTTCTTTTTCTCTTTTTTAAACTCACACCAATAAAAAAATATTGAACTAATAACCTATAACCTATAACAATAAGTACTTTAAAAATACACTTATTCATTTTCAATTTAAACTTCATAAACATTATTGTGCAATATTCTTAAATATAATTAATATATATATATTAAAATAAATAATAAATTTCTATAAATCTCATTTTTCACATTCCAAAAATAATTAGCGCGTTTCAAATACATCTCTTTTTTATTGAAATATACCATGTTATGCTCCTGCACGTACACATATAGAAAAAGATGATAGCATGGTTAAAAGTACTCAATTTTCGTATAATTATAATAAGTTTTCATAAATAAAATTATATATTCTAATACGAATTTAATATTATACATTAGATCATTTTTAAACTCATTTTGCATTTAACTCAAATCACCTTTATAATTTTAAGGATTCTTAGTGTTTGAGCTTTCATTGCTATTAACATGTTAGGAAAATTCGAAAATTCAATATGCTTATGCAATTGTAGTCCATCCTCAATAATGAAATGTAATAATTGGCCATGTGAATTATATAGATGGACCTTATATCATTTTTTATTAATTACATTAGATAGAGAAGGATATGGTTGCATTGTTAGAACTAATGTGATGGGATGGCTGTTTTGGTGAAGAATTAACGGTTTTTTTTTAATAAGTGTTGTTTTACCTTACATCATGTATATAACATTTTCATTAATGAGCTTTTTCAACTGGTCTAATATGTATTGTTTTCTAAATTATATTGTTATTTTGTATGATATTTATTTTGTATGATTTTAAGATTATATGTGATAATGATGATGGTGGTGGTGATTAACATTCACTAAGACCAAACATTGGTTTATTGGACCTAAAGAAACAAATTATTTATTTTGATTTAACATTTTATTTCTATGCTCAAAAAGCTTGGAGAGAAGCCTCCCGAGCTCACTATAATTTTGACATTGTAAAAGGCTAGGAAGGTCACTATTGTAACAAAGATTATGAAACTGAGATTTAATGTGGTTGTACGCGGGGCACTCTAAGAGGAAGTGGTTTTCATCCTTAATGTTCCTATTCTCACATATATGGCAGATCCTTTCCATCCATGGTGTTTTAGGCACTGCCCAACGACCTATTTCACTATGGAGCTCATGAGAATTCATTCTGTTAAGCTCAATTAATATTTTCCAGCTGTAACCTGCAGTTAATTAATTTTTCCAACTATAACCTACAGTTATGGAACTGAACTGCAGTCTTTCCTTAATTTGAGGAAACCAACTGCAGTAGTTTCCTTAAATTAAGGAAATCAACTGCAGTTAATTAATTTTCTGGTTGGAGCTTCTGAAGTGGTCCATTACTCCATCTGGAGTTCTCTGCCTTGATCTGTGGAACACCTGACACATAGCCATTAGAAGTTTGATGGAAGCTTGGCTATAAATTCATCTGATTGGTCCCCAAGCTAGCATCTCAATCCCCTTCAGTTGTTTACACCATCTAGCTGAGAGAGCATAGCTTGAAAGTGCCTTCAGATTTTCTGTGATTTTTATTTTGCTTGGATTGAAGCTGGAGTGCTGTTGAAGTGAAGAACCAAGTGGACTATGCAGCAAGGGCATCAATGGCTGGAGGTATTCCTGGACTTATATATTTTGATTTTGAGATTCTTTAGAAAATTTAGAATCGCTGTAGTTTTCTTACATTTGGTATCAGAGCCAGGTTAGTGTACCTCTGCTTTGATGTGTTATGCGTATTGTTATGTGTACCTCTGCTTTGATGTGTTCTGCGTATTGTTATGTGTACCTCTGCTTTGATGTGTTCTGCGTATTGTTATGTGTACCTCTGCTTTGATGTGTTCTGCGTATTGTTATGTGAACGAAAATTAGAGCCTTTATCATTGACCTCACTGTAAGTGTTAAATCAATTGGTATTGAAAGCGCATTTCGGCTGAAATTTTTTAATTTGCCCTTGATTTTGCCACCGCTACCACTGCCTCCGTTGTTTCTATTGTTGGTTCCCGTTATTATTATGCTGAAACCGGTCTTAGGTAGGCCACTGCGTGCGGATAATCTGGCTCTAGATTAGCTTAAATCTTCTTGTCCGGTTTAAGTGTTTTCCTGAATTATTTGTGCATACAGTAGGTTCGTAAGCGCTCTGAGGTCTGAAAATGGGATTAGCGCTTGTTCTGCCTACAATCTTTAAACCGATGCCTGTAATCAGTGGACCAACATTCCGTTGGTTTGTCTGTAAAAGTTTCAATAGGCTCACCAAATGATAACGAAAATTGCAATCCATGTTCAAAAGAAAAAAATTTACCAATTGATTCGCAATTTCCCAAACGTTGATTCATTTTATGGATCTAAACGTAAGCCTGGCACAGGGTTTGGTGTTAAGCCACAAATGTGGATATGTATATCCAGTTGCAGATGTTTTCTGCAATCGTTGGCATGCATGATAAAATTCTTACCTCCAGAGCTGCAGCGCCTTCCCAAGATGATAATTCTAGACAGGGACGTAGCTGCAGCAAGAGGCTTATGGAGCATGATTACCAAAACCCTGAGATAGTAGTACAGGACCTTTGGTTTCTATCTTTGCCTGCTTGTATTGCCAGTTGACTTTAACGGCTTGTGAAACAGTGCAGTTATAGTAGTTAAATTTTAATCTTTTAAACTTAATAAAATTTTAACTTTACAGGAGCCTGGGGATGTCTTGCCATTTCCTCGCTGACTTCCATTCATATATTGTGTTTTTCTTTCTATCCATATGTAAATGGCATTCTGTCAGGCCTAATGTCACTAGTCGAAGATTCTTAACCTTAAGGCTTATATATGGAATTCAAATTTTGGTATAAAGTCACATGTTGTCATATTCTATCTAAAAGCATCGGTTGCATTTTCTTCTTGATAATTAGATAGATTTCAGTCCATCTATATATGTTTGATTGATTCTCCACATTATTCCATTTATTATCGATTGATTTTAATATCCTTTGAGACCTATCATTTTATATGGGCTTTTGATTTATATTGGGTATACATATGTTTTAAAAATAAAAAAGGTATATACAATTAACATACCAACATGGTAAATGAATTTTTCCATGTGATAATTTTTAAAAATAATTTTTTAATTATTAGTTGAACCATATAAATTATTTTATATGGGTTTGATTTATAACGAATATGTTATAACATATGGAGTTGGTTATGTAATTTAATACATGTTGTTATCATTTAAGAATTCATTCTTATTTTTTTCCAAAGGAATTTATATTTGGAAATTTAAAGAATGCATACCTTTTTGGCAAAGTAAAAGATTGTGATGAAAGTAATTAAAATATATGTATATATTTTTTGTTTGATTTATAAACTTAAGGACGGAGCCTGAAGTCAAGCCAGCTAGCCTTCGAACTGCATTTGCTATGCAAGTGCAAAGTAGATCAATGCTGCTTCAATCAATCTCCGGGTTTTGTTTATAAATTAAACAATTGCTTGGCAGTCATTTACGTTATATGGAGTTTATTTAAAATGCCAATTTGACTTACTCCTTTGAGTAAACATTATTTTTACTGGTTAAATTTTGTTTATGTCATTTATGCAAAGAATAATGTCTAGTGATCTATATAATTTTAATTAATTAGAGAATAGCCATAGCATCTTTAATTAATTAAAATTATATATTTTGATTAGTTAGATCACATAAAGATTATTTAGACATTAAATTGTAGTTAATTAGAATAAATATAATAAATTTTATCCCACAGGAATTTTTATTATATTTATCTAATTAATTAGGATAAAATTTCATAACCTA
>APFE031261805.1:0-21584 GCA_000404065.3 Pinus taeda
TTGGTCTTTTTGTTTGATGCTTTACTTTCACTCGAAGCTTTAATTCCATTCCAAGTTATTGTTCAAGTTTTCTCTTTAAAATTCAAGAAGCATTTAGAAATTGCCACATACACACACATTCACTCACTTGTTTATAACTTCATCATATCACATTAGGAAGATAAGTTAGACATAAACTAAAAACGACAAAAAGAACTAGGAAAGGCTACTTAAGTATATATTGTAAACTTCACTTCATCAACTTACGAGCCCCGGGTTGACAATTTATGATAGCAATTTAGACAACACTAAATTGACCAAACAGGAATTGAATAAGTTCTAGTCATTTAGTTGTTAGGCCTTTTGCATATTGTCTTGGTCTATTCATATAGCTATGGATTTCTAGCAAAGTTCCCATGGCACACATTGCATTTATAAAGTAAACATTCATAGTTTAGATTTTGGTGAAATTTCCTTCCATCCAAATTAACTATGATAGCCTATAGGAGGCCATTTTTAAGGCAAATTTTGCATAAATACAAGTGCATAAGTATTGGCATTGGCTTAACTCTCCTTCTTTAATCAAATTCTCCATTTTTTCCCTTATGGATTTTAAGGTAGATATGTCCTACACAACTAATGGAAGGTAGAAAATGTGTACCCAAATTAGCATTGATGTAGTTTCTACATATTGCTTGATAGCCAAACACCAATGATTAATATATAGACCTCCCACACACATAAAATGTGGAACCAAAATTAAGATGAGGCCATATAAGATGTGTTGCATGTCAAGTATATTGGAGGATTTAATTGACCCATGGTGATTAAGTTTCTGAAGTCTATATAAATGTTCTATTACTACACTAACATATTTTTATGATGGGAATTCATTTATATTCTATGCACGCAGTCTTCCGCAGTCTTCCACTTTTGGCCATGGAATATCTTCTGTTCTTCCACAATCTTCCACGTCTTATGTTCTCAAGTTTCACCGCGTTTTCTGTATCACATAATTACTTTGTCTCCTGTTCTCACGGGTTTTCTATATCACCGCCCACGGCAACCAAATTACTGTGAGGAATCTGCTGAACAATCAGAAAGCAAAAGACAATCGAATCCAGAAATAGTATTGACATCCTCGAAAGTCAGATCTTTGCTCTCTGCATAACCAGTAATCGTGGGTGCTTCTATCTATAAAATGCATGTTTGAACCTGGTTGAAATTGTGCTATAATAAAAGTTTTGGCTTTGTCAGATCATGAGATTACAATTTATTTCGTTCTATAATAAAAGTTCAGTTCTATTTCTTTGCAGTTGGGTTCTAGATCTATTTTTCCGCTGGGATCTAGATCTAATCTTCTGTGGCTAGATCTAGATCTAATCTTCTGCATTATTTCTCTATGGTTGGGTTATAGATCTAATCTTCTGTTCAATCTTCTCCGACTAGATCTAGATCTAATCTTCTGTCTTATTTCTCTATGGCTGGGTTCTACAGGCAAGTTAAATATGGGTCCCAGCTTCGCGAAAATAACAGTTGGCTCAGTTCTGTTAGCTTCTGGAGGGCAAGCTCCTGCCCATATCGTCAGTGAAGCCCCAGCTCCCACTCTCTAGGTGGTCCAGGCCTCACTCGATGAGGCTTTGAAGTTTTTTGAAAGTGCCTTAATCTGCTGGTTCAATGGTTTTTGGCCGCGGCTGACAGCTCTCCACAATTCGATCTCAGAGGTTAATGGAAGCCTATCATTTCTGATGAAATTAATATCTACCCTTGTGCTAGGGGTTTCTTTATAGTAGATTTTGAAAATCCTGAAAGTAGACAATGTATTCTAGATTCCAGCCCTTGGTTTTGGGAAAACTCAGGCCTATTCATGAAGCCATGGAACCCGTCATTCGATCCCTCAACAACAGTCATAACCTCAGCACCAGTTTGGGTGATATTGCCAAGCCTACCCTTGCATCTCTGGAATCTCTCCTCACTAAAAGCCATTGGAAATGCAATTGGGGAATTTTACTGCAGGTGCCCAGAAACAGAGGGATATACCAAAACCACCTATGCACGCATTTGTGTGGAAATGGACTTCAACGTCGGATTCCTAGCTGAAATAAACCTAACAAGTAAGGACTATGTGTAGAACTAGAAACTCAATTATGAAAGTGTCCTCTTTTGATGTCGATCCTGCTTTGAGACAGGCCATCTAGAGAAAAATTGCCCAAAAGCCTCCCAAAAAAATTTTGTTAGAAAAAACCACCATAGATCTACATGGTGGGAAGGAGCACAAAAAGAACACTACATTGTCATCAAAGAAGAATACTCTATAGAAAACTCTGAATCACAAGAAATCGGGCAAGAAAGAAACAACTCTCAAGACAAGCAGGGAGAAAGCCCCGCCCAACAACAAAAAAGTGAACTCGACAACTCCTCAAGCATCAACATATATCAGGATTCAAATACTACACAAAATAAATCTTCATTTAACAGCAAAGCAGATCTCCTAGACCAAACTTCTTCTTCGACTATCTTCAAAAGGATGAACACAATAGATCGCGAAGCTATGACACCAATGTCCCAAGAACCAGAAGAGATGAAGGAGATGCAAGATAAAGGAAGCTAGAAAACTGTAGAGAAAAAAAAGAAAGCTACAACACCATTCTCGCCAAGAAAGACGAGGAGCCAGACAATTAATAACTAACAAAATTATAGGTCCAATGGACTAATTTGGTCTCAGTGGACGTTAACCACCACCACCACCACCATCATCATCATCATCATTAAAATACGCTTTTTAAATATTTATGGGTATCATGGAAAAATGGTTTATAAGGCATTAAACACATAAATTTTTGATACTTTAAAATTTAATTCAAGTTAATGTTATAAAATCTTACCTAACTTGAATACCAATATTAATATTGATTTCAACATGATGCCTTATGCTTGTTATTTATATGATGCATCAATATAAATATAAATGTAAATATAATAGCAAGGTTTAAGATTGCATTGCCTTATTCACAATAGAAAGTGTCCTATTTGGATGTGTCAAGTGAATAAGTCCACATGCATGCAAAATAATTATGAGATAGAGGTGGCGTATATGGAATTTCATGTATCAAAACCATTTTCAATGTAGAAGTTGTATTTGGAGTGCAAATTCTCATGTTGATGTGACAACATCCTTGGATACTCTAATATTAACGCCATTAATGCTTGGTCAAGCTTGTGGGGATTCATGGACACCAAACTAAAAAAGATTACAACTTTTCATCCACAAACAGATCATCAAACAGAGGGGGTGAACAGAACAGTGATACATCTTCTTCGTGGGTATTTCAGCAAGCATCCTTTGTTGTGGGATGAACATTTGCACT
The DNA here is from genome assembly GCA_000404065.3 of Pinus taeda. NCBI lineage: Eukaryota > Viridiplantae > Streptophyta > Pinopsida > Pinales > Pinaceae > Pinus > Pinus taeda. Next base: position 3,348 of record APFE031261805.1, read on the forward strand.
ATATTCAACATGCTTACAACCGGGCCAAGAACTCTTCAACTCAAACTTCGCCATTTGAGGCATGTTTGGGATACTTTCCTAAATCTCCTTCTAATTTTATTTTTGGCAAGGATGTTGCTATTGATGGTCATAGCGACATAGACAAAGCAAGAAAATTCATTGAACAAATTCGATTGGTTCGTGAAGGTTTCAAGTTCCAAGTCGGTGATGAAGTTTGGCTTCACATAACAAAGAGAGACTCCAAGGAGAAGGTAAAAAGCTAAAACCAAATAGATATGGTCCACTCAAAATTTTGGAAAATATTGGTAATAATGCCTTCAGGTTGGATTTTCCTTCATATATGAAAATTTATATTGTTTTTAATGTTGAGAATTTAAGGTTCTATGAGCCTCCTTTGATTGAAGATCAAGGAGAGAATGTTCAAATTCCATATATTGAATATTTTTCTCCAAAATTCCTTGATGAGCTTCAGCAAGACACTATATTTGATAGAAGAACAAGGACATCAAAAAGGGGAAGTGTCGATTATCTTCGAGTGGGGATCAAGTGTAAAAATCCTTCAAAATCCAAATGGATAGAGATTGGAAATGTGAGGGAACTGTACCCTCACTTGTTGGACAACTAAAAGTGATATTTTGGGGTCCAAAAGGCTTCCATTGGGGAAGAGTGATCAAGTGTTCAAAATTATGCTCAAAAATCAAAGTTGTCATAATGGTGTTGAACCTAAACGACCATGTAGTTCTCACCATTCTGAATCTGATGCAACTCATTTCGCGCAAAACGGACACCATATGCTCCTAGAAATGCAATTTGTTCACTTTGTCAAACAGGGAAAAATCTTATAGGTGGCTGACAAGGATGCTGACTGGGCATATGCATTGCCTAGGTAGCAAGGGGAATATTATCGAAATATTCTACTGAGTTGGCGATGCCTAATTGGTCCATGTGTTTTGTGTTTGGGCCAATAAAGAGGTGACACAGGCTAAGCTGGAGGCCACCATGTGTCCTCCTAATGGTCATTCAAAATTTTGTTTAGTAGACAAGGTGAAGGCCAGGCTTGACCCCACGACCTCCCACACAATAGATCAACATCTTACCACTTCCCCTACACATTATGTCTTAACATATTATGCATCCAAGTTTATGTTAAATGTTATGACTGCCAAGGTTGGGGGGGCAGACGAACTTAACCACCCCCCCATGTGAAACACCTATCTGTCAACCCGCAGACAGTTACATGACGGTCACCACCACCACCACCACCGCCATCATCGGACAAACCATATGTGTCTGCTCCTCAAACCGCTTGCAAACATTTACACTAACCACCGAAGGGAGGGGGCTAGCATCAGGGCTAGCCCGTGGACGCATGACCCCCATATGACCCAGATTTTGGTTCTAAGGCCTCGGCAGAAAAATAAACGGTCCTAGAAATCTGCCCGAAATATGGGGAATTTGTTGCTCCGTCAACGGAAAATGGTGCGAATTTGTAGGATGATGTCGGATTTGGTGCAAATTGTAGAGCGAATAGTGGAGAAACTAGGAGAGGTCATAACTTCTCCAGTTTTCAACCAAATTGAATGCAAAAAGAATCTAGGTAGACATTTTAGGACATTCTAGACTCATTGGAGTAGGTTTCAGAAGCATTTGAGCATTGTAAACACATTTTTTTACACTTTTGAGCATAATAGAGAGGTTCAAGCCATTGGAAGCTAGACCAAGGAGACGTAACCCAAGAGGGGTGAACTCCTTTATCATGTTCCTATTGTGATGTGATTTTAGTGATGTTTTGTACATGTTTATGCTATTGTTCAGTCTGTTTTTTTTTTTTGTAGGCTGGGGTGGGACTCTCCGATTTACATGTCCATTAAGTACCCCTCAACGGGTGAAGGGTAGCCCAAGATTTGAACCCAAGACTTCCGGTTCGGTGAGACTTCATTTCCACGGCCATTGCCGCTTGAGCTACCCCATGTGGACTATTGTTCAGTCTCTTATTTATGTTAAAATTGTTCATAAAATTAACATAAAAACTCATTTTATACTTGCAAAATTCATGAATCCTTAACCATAATGAAAACATTGAGTTTAGACTTCTGTGATCCATAATCTTGTTAAGAGAATAATTTCGGCAAAATCACATAAAAAACCATTTGTCGACGCGTTTCAAACCAACCAGTGTGGTTCATCGTCACGACAAGTTGAAGAACCAGATCTAGCCTAGCATGTTAAATAGTCTGAGCAGAGATTCCAACGGCTAATTTGACTAAAGAACCCATGTCAAAAATTAAATTTAATAATGTTAATATTAATAATATTATTATTAATAATTTTTAATTTATTTATGGAAAAAAGTTAAATCAGGTAAAATATATAAAATAAATTCATGTAGTTTAGAATTTAATTCATAATTTATTTAAATATTAATTATTATTAATATTAATAAATAATTATTTTATGAAATTAAATTAAAAATTAGGTAAAAGAATATAAAAAAATTCGTGTAAAGTCTCTCAAATAATTAATTATTAATAAAATATAAAAATTATATAGTATAAATTAAATATAGTAACAATAATAAAATTTTTAATTTATTTAAATTCATATATACATTAAAATTATTTAATGGAAAATAAAATCGGGTAAACAAAAGGTATCTAAATAAAAACACGGATTAATTACTTAAATTAATATATATAAATATTATTAATTAATTAATATATAAAAATTAATAATAAAACATAAATTTATTTAAATCATTTATTATTTAAATAATATATAAAAATAAATTAATTAAATATAAAGTACAAAGGAATTTATATTTAATTCCTTTATAGACTTATATTAATTTTATAAACCTATATTAATTTACTTAAAATAATAATAATAAATATATATATTATTTATGTGATTTTGCTTAAATTATTCTCTTAGCATAATGAAAACATTTTGTTTCTAATCTGAGGAGGATCTTAGCACAACAATCTAATATTCCAATATATAACACATTTCCAATAAACGATAATAAGTAAACTTGTTCATTCAATATGAAATCCAATATGAAACTTTGTTGTCATCATCCCTTAATTACTGGAATGGAGATGCGGTAGTGTAGTGACGTCAACCTAAAAATCTCACATAAAAACCAAAGTTAACACTATAAAATGCAAAAACAATCAATAATGCAATAGAAACAATAGCTCTAACCAATCACTATACACCACCTACAGTGACATAAAAATATTATTTGTATATTAAATATATCGATTCGATTTACAATATATATATATATATGAATTTGATTCATTCCTTCGAATAATTACATGGTTTTTTTTTGTGTAAATTATGCTACTTCTAATATTATACAAAAAAGGTTACAAAAAGGATTACATCCGCCATGCTAAGATGGCTACCGCTGAACAGTTGAGCTTACTATGACTAGACACGAACCTGAGAAACTGTGGAACGATGAGACTATCCACTGACTCCAGACCCCAACCCATATGAAACTAGTTACATGCCAAAAAGCTCCCAATCCCTGCCGAGGCGAGGGGGAATTTTACAAACATTGAGATTTCAGACATAACAAACATAAAAGACATAACAGACACAACATACTTCAACGAGAATCGACCCAAAACCATGACTGCCTCATAACCTCCAGTGCGCACAGTGACCACCGTGTCGCCATTCAGAGACTGTAAGAGCGGTCTCCAAAACAACCAAGCAACAGGCTTACGCATCCACGGAGGTGGATGGTTGCTCCTCCACCACGGGACATGCATACGGATCAGAGGCACTCGAATCTGTGTAGGGGGGATTGTTCCTTGCAGGCTTGCTTGTTCCCGCCAATGTTCCCACCACCGCACCCGAGGCTTCCGCAGGCTGTAGTCGAGAACTCTGAATAGGCGAGGGTGGCCGTGGCTCCGCTGGGACCTCTGGCATGGCTGCGTGTTCAAATTTCTCGATCCAAACTGTAACATAATAGATGGCATTGTCCAAGGCGCATGGAAACCGGAAACGAGTGGATGGGTGAGAATCGAGCGAGCACGTCGCTGCCCTTCCCCGCCCTCTTCCTTTGCCTCGTCCCCGCCGAGCTCCAGGTGAATTGATTTCCTCAGAGGGGGAGCCGAAGGAGGCTGAGGATCATGGAGAGGAAGCACGACCTCTAGCACCACCCCTTGAGCCACCCCGTCGACTAATGAGGCGCAACCGCTCACGCGGCATCCTGAAACCAAACCGCACACCAATCTGCCCAGAAACCGAATTTTCCCTTCGCCACACAGTGACGTGGACCAATGCAGAAGCGTACAAGGTAAACAGTAATCCGTTGAGATAATACAAGTGAAAGGGTCAAGACTTACCACCCTGAACTGCAACCGAGGAAAATCCAGAGCAGCGAGGGGCGAATTGCTCGCAGAGACCCAAATATGTTGAAGTCGAATGTCTTCCGGATCATCGAAGGGCAAGTAACGCTCAGAGACCAAGACCAGCTGAAGCGGGCAGTCAATGAAGCCTGAGCGACCCAAGGTAAAGACCAAGGCCTTCTGTACAGAGGGCCGAGGTCTAAATCCTGGCAAACGCAACCATGGCGCCCTCATCCAAGACCATAACAGACTACTCACAGAACACAGAGACTTGACATGCTAGACGCTAACCATACCAACATTCGCCAATCACACAGAGTGCATCTGCGGGCAGACGTGATCTACTGTTATAGCACGCTTAACAACCATTTTCCCATGAGAATTTATGGCAGCATTAAACCTGGCCGGACAGAGGAAGCCGTATCGAGACGCTTCAGGCCATCTAGCTGATGAGGGCAGCCACTTGCCCCTTCATGAGGCCGCCCTCTCATTTATTCGCTTATTTATCACCCGCAGCCGAGGATTGAAGGTCCTGAGTTGCCAAAGAGAGGAAATCCTATTGAAGTTTAATGTCCTCTGAGTCATTGAGATTACCTGAGTAGGGGAGGCTATTCAGATCAACTCCTTGGTTAGCCAGACAATCTGCTACCTTGTTGGCTGATTGCTTAACGTGCTGAAAGATAATATTGTTGGGACTCCTGAGCCGTTCCTCCAGTGCTTCTAGCCTGCTGAGCAGTCTCCAACTGGAAGCAAATTTGGTAGCTGGTGATCCTGCTTGTATTCGAATGGCTGCATTGATGAGGATCAGAGAGTCTCCCTCTGCTACTAGCGGATAGTACCCTTGTTGATCGGCTACACATATGCCTTTCCATAGCCTTCCAGTTCTGCAACATTGTTAGTATCGTTGCCTATGGAGCCAAAGAAAATGTGTTGAACTATACCTTTATCGTTTCTAATAACTCCGCCGTATCCAGCTGGTCCTGGATTTCCTTTGGCTGTGCCATCGAAATTCAGTTTGAATGATGATGAGATTGGGGGGGTCCAATGCACAGGGGAGACAAGCTTGGGAGATGATCTGGAGGGAGCAGAGGGAGTGCAAGATATGTGAAGATCCCATGATTTCCAAATGAGTTGCTCTTGAGGGGAGGAAGGCCAATCTGTTTCTTGCCATGATCGAAGCGCCAGGGTTTCTTGAATGTTTTGCTTGACGAGAAGCTAGAGAATGTCAAAAGGGTGATTCTTATTGTTGAAGACTCTGTTATTCCTTTCCTTCCAGAGGGACCAGTAAAGGAATCCTGGGATGAGAGTCCACAGAAAATTCAGAAGGGGGCTATTATACGGCTGCTTGGGCCAGGTTCTCAACAAGTTTGCGATGTCTCCCTGACGGTGTCCTATTCTTTGGTTTCATCTGTCAATTTGATCCCAAAGTTGAGCCGCGAGGGGGCAAGTCTCCATAAGGTGCAGAATGGTTTCCGTTTGGAGTGAGCAGTTTGGACATCTTGAGGGCCCAATAAATCCCCTTCTTTGCAAATTGTCCCAGGTGAGGATGTGCTTTTTGCTTAAGAGCCATAGGAAAGTAGAGACCTTGGGCCAAATTTTGGACTGCCATATGTTATTCCATAGCGGATCTTTGTCATTTTGGCTTTGAGCATACCGCAAAATATAGGCCTCTTTCGTAGTGAAAATTCCTTTTCTTGAGTTTCCCCACCTCAGTTTGTCCTACTTGTTTGACTGCTTGATTTTCCTGTGACTCAGTTCTTCCTCAATGTCTGCGTGGGTCTCTCCTTGCCATTCCAGTTGCCAAGAACTAGCTGGCTTCCACTGTTGATAATCTTTATTTTCTTGTTGTTGCCAGAACTGGGAGATGCTAACAAGATTGTTGCGCTGCATATATGTCTGCTAGAGGGGTTTGTGGAAGATTGAGGCAAGCTTTGGGAGTTGCTGCCACGAATCCTCCCAAAAACGCGCTGAGCTTCCCGAATGAACTTCCCAGAAACTGTGCTCCTGGATGAAGGCACTATGAAGTTTAGCCGCATTCCAGATCATGGAGCCTGAGATGCTTGGACTGATTCTAATTAGATCCTCCCATTGACTGCCAGGCGCGTATTTGGCTTGCCATAGTTTTGCCCAAGGAATGTGAGGTTTTGCAAGCCAGTTCCACCAAACTTTCACTCCCATGGTATGATTACTTTGCAAGGGATCCCTAAGGCCTAGTCCTCCGTTGGATTTGAGTTGGCATACTTATGACCATTTAACTAGGGCCCATTTTCTATTGAGACCTGTTGATCCCCATAGAAAGTTCCTCTGAAGATTACGAATGGCTTTGAGGACCCACTTGGGAGCGGCTAATATGGAAAAGAGGTAAAGAGGCATAGCCTGGAGCACAGATTTGATCATGATAAGTTGACTAGCTGTATTGAGCAATCTGTAAGTCCAAGAGGAAAGTCTGGCTTCCAGCTTGTCCAGGAGCGTTCGCCAAGACGCATGCTTGAGAGTAGAAACCATTAGTGGGGCACCCAAGTATTTGGACGGGAGTGCAGCTATGGTAAATCCAAGGATGCGTGCGACATTACTTTGAATGGAGACAGGGGTGTTGAAAAAGAAGAGCTGGGATTTGGATGCATTGATTGAGGTACCCGAGGCTTCAGAGAACAGTTCAATCAAGGCTTTGAAGGACTTGGCTTCTGAAGATGAAGGATGACCAAAGAGCATTGTGTCGTCAACAAATTGTTGATGGGATAAAGGGGAGAGTCCATGAAGCGTTATGCCTTTGATTGTCTGAGATGAAATAGCATGATGAATAAGACGACTGAGCCCTTCCGCCATCAGGACAAAGATGAAGGGGGAGAGGGGGTCCCCTTGCCGAATGCCACGCGATGAGCGGAAAGGCAAAGATGGCGAGCCATTGAGAAGAACAAAGAAGCAAAGAGATGAGATGAGGCTCATAATCCATCGAGTCCAGGTTGCATTAAAGCCAAAGGTTAGCAACGTCTGCTGGATATACTCCCAACTGAGCTTGTCAAAAGCTTTGGAGAGATCAAGCTTCATTATCATGCCTGGTTTTTTTAGGATTTTTAGGGAATGGAGTACCTCATTTGATAGGATGATACCATCCATGGTCTGGCGCCCTTCGACGTATCCCGTTTGTTCCGGAAGGACGAGAAGAGGCAGAAGAGGTTTGAGCCGGTTTGCCACCACTTTGGAGATAAGTTTATATATAACGTTACAGAGGGCAATGGGCCTGAATTTGTCAGGCGTATTTGCTTCTTCCCCTTTGGGAACCAGAGCAATGAAAGTGGAGTTGAGGGAGGGTAGGAGCCAATGCATGGAGCGAGATTCTTCCACCAATTCTCAGACCTTTGTACTTATGAGTTCCCAGAAATCATGAAAAAAATTGAGGTAAAGCCATCAGGTCCAGGAGCCTTACCATCTTTTAGCTGCGCCATTGCTTCCTCCACCTCTTGCTTTGTAACCGGTTGAAGTAAATTTTGGTTGTGTTCTTCCGTGATGAGCTTGGGGATGTGCCTAGTAACCTCTCGGATGGCTGTTGTTCTGCTCCGAGTTTGTTCCTTGAGCGCTTCTTGAAAGTAATCCCTGAGTTCTTTTTCCATGTCTTCATGCTTTTATAATTTCTCCCCTTGACTGTTATTAATGAAGGCAATGTTGTTATGCATTCGCCGTTGAATTGTAGAACGATGGAAGAATTTTGTATTTTTTTCCCCTTCTTTAAGCCATCTTATTCTGGATTTTTGGCGCCAGAGGATTTCCTCTTGTAATCTTCGCGCTTCTAATGTTGTCCATAGGGATTGCTCCTTGTTTGCCAATTCTTCTGTTCTGCCCTCTAGGATGATGGCTTGCTGAATAGTGCTCATTTCCTGCTCAAGTTTTTGCCTGGATTCTGTGATGTTCCCGAATTGGGTTTTATTCCAGACCTTCAGCACTTGCTTGAGGTGTCTGAGTTTCTGTTGGAATTTGAACATCTTCGCACCTTCTGGGGGGGAGAAGGACTTCCATGCCGCGTGGACCACCTCTTTGAAATTGGGATGACTGGACCAGAAGGCTTCAAATCTAAAAGGTCGATTGCAGTGTTTTCCCGGTCTTGTCCATTGCAACATTATGGGCCAATGATCCGATCCCCCCTGAGGTAAGATGGAGGCGTGAAAGTCTCCGCCTAGGTGAATAGCATTATCTGAGATGAGAAAGCGGTCAAGTCGAGAGGCAATATTATGTACTCCCCTGCGCTTGTTCGTCCATGTGAAAGTTCCATTGGATGTTTGTATATCTATGAGCTGATTACTTCGAATGAAGTCTTTGAATAATGCGTTGTCATCTTCCAGCTTCATGCGCCCTCCTTTTTTTCCCCTAGATGAGTGATTAGATTGAAATCACCTCCACTAATCCACAAGGGGAATTGTTTGGTAGAGTTCAAATCTGTTAACACGTCCAACACTTCTAGCTTGTGATACATATCTTGCGGGAAGTAAGTATTGGTGAGGAGCCCGTGTATATCCGTTCCAATAAGATGAAGATTGAATAATTACATGGTTGTTGTGAAGACGTGGTAGCTTATTTGGAAACAAATAGTGTTGTTATCTTTGATTTTGAGTTTTAGATTGTGTGATAGTAATAATCGAAAAGCCAAGTCAATATATTACTTTTTATAATTCTAAAATTGAAAGGCGAAATCAATAGGGGAGAGATTCCTAATGTTGTGCAGGGACCAGTAATTGATATAGTATTGGTCCCACCAAACTACCATAAATTGAGACTTTTGAAACCAATATTTAAACAAAAATTAATAACATTAAGTATAAATAGGTATTAATTTATGTCCAAAATTTCCCCATACATTGACTGGGCCCACAACTATCCATAAATAGTATTTTACTAGTTAAAACTGCAAGCCATATTGACCCAACTAGAAAACAGCTAAAACCATAAAGGCTTCCCAAATGGCCTATTCCAGAAGTACAAAGCAACAGTGACTTCAACCCCCACTCATCAGAACTACAGCTTTGCATCCCAAAGGAATATGCCTACCTGCACATAACAAAAGGGAATGTATGTCAGCCATAACTGTTATGTTGTTCAACAACTAAACACCCTATGTTCAATAAATGACACCCAACCCAATAACATTTAAACCCACTTTGTGCAATAAATGACACCTAGACCCAATAACTGCAATAAATGACACCCAACTCACTCTATTTCTCATTAAAACAGATCAAAGCAGATGCACATGGATCAACAAATAACCAATTCCCAACCATTAGATCACATCAAATTAAATCCAGACCACACATTCAAAATGAAGCCATTACAATCCATGTGCATCCATGTCCACCAATTAAATTCAAGTGCCCAAAACTATAAAAGAAGTCCACCCACTGTTGAAGTTGCATCTTATGCTTTCAAACCATTCAGCAAACTTGAAGACAACATCACAAAACAATTGCCAATATATCCAGGTTAGTTATATGAATTACAACTCATTCTTCTTGCAGTTCTGTTTTCATTTATCAGATTTCTTACATGATCTGTCTGGCTATAACTGCTAGAAGGATACCTAGATGGTTTCACAAACAACCATTGAAACTCATTGTTCTTACAGTTCTGTTTTCATTGTTTTCATTTATCAGAGTTCTTACATGATTTGTCTGGCCATACTAAATATTCATAGTAACTAAATATTCCGAGGGAGGTTTTTCTTGGTTTTCTTGAAGATAATAGGGACGTGGTTCAAAAGAGTTCCATGCTACTATAGCAAAAATAAATTCAAAATTTTATTTAATAACCATGCAACAACAATGATGAGAATAAGAGCAAACAATCTTGATTATAATTTATCATAAACTAGAGACACATCAACAGGGCTCTTTAGTGCCTTCACTACATAGGTAAGCTAGGTTAGTGCCTTTGGTTTTAACATTCAAATTCTCTCTGATCGAGGAGTCACCCTTGGATCTCATCTTGAATTATTTTGGCGGCTGAAAGCATTTTAATTTAAATTGGCCGCATTGAGATCAAGATCAGAACAATCGAACAACAATGCATATGGAAATTTACAGAAACCAAAACAATCAAACAGCAACGCATATGGAAATTTACAGAAACCAGAACAATCGAACAGAGACGCATATGGAAATTTACATAAACCAGAACAATCGAACAACAATGCATATGGAAACCAAGATGACTCTAATGATTGCTTCCAAGTCAAAGTTCAATTCCAGTAATCAGAAATTATCCCAATACAGTTTAGCGTCAAAAGAGACTTCACTAATTTGAATGAGTATGGTATCAAAAATCATTGTGGTATTGGCATGTACCATTATGTTTGTTGTGTTTTATAGTGAGATATGGGCTCAAAGGAATCATGCTTTGAGATGGTCAAAGGAGGAAAACAAAAAATTGATAAACTACTTGACAGTTATCCTGGTTTTCATCACTTCTGAGATTTTGGCATTGCTTCTTTTTATTCTTCTTTGAGATTGTTGCTTGCAAATTTCCTCTTCAACTACTATTTCCAAATCAAACCTATGGTCTCTCCAATGAACGCAAAATTAAAGATTAAAAATATTCCATGCAAGTGGCATGTTTTACTTAATCAAAGTAACAAAATTTTTGTGGTGTGATCATGGGTCCTGGTTATTCATGTATTCATGGACACGTTGATATGGTATTCCATTCTCACATCCTTCATTTTTTGTGGGAATATTCTCCCATCTTGGTGAGATAAGGAATATTAGAAATTTGACGTTGTGAGTGCTATCCAAAACCTAGAGAAAATATTAAATGTAAATCCATCAATGTGAATACTAATTTTTGCAAGTGGCCCTAGGAGGTGAATTTTGACTGCTTATTTCAGGAAAACGAAGCAAAATTTTGAAAATACACGAGAAGTTGCAGTACTGAGACATTTTGGCAATGCCAACTATCATAGAATCCTACTTGAATCCATATAAAAGTTGCTAAATTGATGAACTATGGATTTACTTGGAACGACATTTGCAAAATTTTGACACTGTCCTATGAAAGTTAAACATTTACTCTCATTATGAAAACAGATGAATACATGGAACAATAGCTTAATTGCAAAATTTCCTGGATCACTTTGGGTTTGGGTTATAAGAATTTATAAGCAAGTGTTAAATTGTCAGTCATTTCGTGCCATTGTCAGCCTACACAACATATGTACTCCACAAAGATCATAAAGAGTTACAATTGGAACTAGTGGACTCTTCAAGGAATCTGGCATGGATAGCTTTACAAGGGTTTAAAGCAAAAAACCTTAGGTTAGGTATTAATGGGTGGCATTGTCAGCGTACACAACATACAGATTCCATGAAAACCATGAAGAGTTGCGACATGGAATTATGGACTCTGCCAGGAATCTGGAAAAGATATATTTACAAGGGTTTAAAGCAAACTCCCATAAAAGCACCTTGGACAGCCTAAGGATGTGCGCTATTTGAAAAACGGACCATGCATGCACCCTCAAAACTGAACTAAACTTAAAGCCTACACAACATATATACTCCACAAAGATCATAAAGAGTTACAATTGGAACTAGTGGACTCTTTGAAGTCATTTTCTTCATTTTTGAAGTAATTATTATTTAAATTTGTTGAATAAAACCTGAAACATTGAGATAATAAGACACAGAGCTGCAAATAAATTATCAACCATAAATAAGTAAATAAATCCAACAAATCTGATTTTAATATAATCAAATATGTAGTCATATATAGTTCTAAAATAATTGAGCTAAGAATTTTTCCAAGGAAATGAACAAAATGCGTGTGATAGACAAAATTGAATGGCATAGGCAGACATGGGAGATAGTCTTTAGGGACCTAACCCAAGCTATTGCAAGCACTAATAAATTATATGGAACGGTACAAAAGCTTGAAAGCCAATTGAAACAATAAAAGATAAGTCAATAGGGCCAGATTTGTCAAATTAGATGAGTTCGAACATAAAATAATCTCTTTGTGCACATCTAAACTAAAGATCCAAAGCACTTAAATTGAAGGATGTGAAGACCAAGATTTTCATGTCATTCAATCTCTTATTCAAATCCAGTATTACCATCCTCTTGCCTATCCCATGTTTTGGAAACTCTTTGATGATGATAAAGAGTGTAAGGTCGTTACTATTGCAAACCTATCATGGAGGAATTTGGTTACACAAGAAAATTCCCCTAAATGCAAAGGATATCCAAGGAGGAATAGGATGTCATTAAAACATTCTCTGTTCACGCTCAAATATTGAAAGGCAACCTATAATATGGTAAGAAAGTCAAAAACCATTCCTACAATATAGGTTGTATTTGTAATCTATCAGTTAGCAACATAGCACAATTGTCTACAAGGGTGCTATGGATCTACCAAAAGGGTGAGTATTCAAAGTAGGCGGTTCACGTGGGTAATATCTATGCATCCAAAATAGGGTCGAACTAGGTGAGGTATCTCACTAATAAGATCCTGCAAAATGCACTAGACACGCAAGACCAAAACAAGAACTTTCATTACAAGAGTTTCTTTCCATTGATTACATTTTCTAAATGAGCAAAGCAAGAAAGCATTAAACTACCACACTGGCATCCTTAGGCCAAGTTTTTCACAGCTAATTATGAAGCCCTCTTTAGTTCATCAAACAAGGTGGCACAAGTCGGTATTGATTGAAGTTCAAAATCTACTACCAAGTCATGTACTATATCATTATGCAAACCACTAAGATACTTGCGGGGATTATTGACAAAAGGCAGCAACAATGCAAGTTTATGTTTGCCAGAAAAGAAGTAAAGTGAAGGAAAAAATCCAGGTGATTTTGACAAAAAACCTCGCTTAATTGACAAAACCCAACAACATCCCATGGCTTAATTGACAAAACCCAAAACCTGTGTCCAAATTTAACAAAACTTCCAATAAACCAGGTGAGGTGTTGAAAAACACTTCAGAAAATGGCTGGTAGGATTAAAATCCTCTCAGATAGATGCCATAAATCCAGAGCTCGCCGAAGCCATAAATCCAGAGCTCGCCACACATTTGGTGGACCTTCTCTAGCGCTCGTCGGACCTACCACACCTGCAACAAGTGGGAAAAATTAGCAAATGAGCAAATGGAGAAAAAAAAAAACCAAAAAAACCACACAAAAACCACCAAAACCTGCAACTACCTATAAATGCCACCTTCGATCTCGAACTGGCTAAAATTGGTACTGGCTCCTCCCCAAACAGTAAATAGCACGGATTAAACAACCACCCAGGAAACCCTAAACCACCGGCGGTCTAGACTGAACAACAATTGCAAGCGGAAAACCACAAGAACAACAGAAACCCTATTCCAACCATGGATTCCCGCAAGCAAGCAATGGTGGACATGACCTCAACCATGGTGGAAACCATGCATAGGTAATGGAGCCCTCCCACACCATCGTCGGTGGAGGGCTTCGAAAAAACATCGGACCGAACAGAAAACCCACAGGCAAACCACACATCGCGACGTAAAGGCGGAAACGAGTGGGCGGGAGGTCGGCAGTTGAAGTTTTAATGCATGACACGCTGCACAACAGGTGGCTTTCCAAGCTGGACGCGTGTCGTACAATGCCGCGTGCCGTCCACGTGCTTGTAGGCCAGGTGGAGGGGAGGGCGCACAAGTAATGGCGTCCCTCCCCTATATTAGTCTTTATAAATTTAAATTTGAATGCACAATCAATATATTAGTTTTTATAATTCTTAATTTGAAAAGCGAAATCAATTATTATTTTTGATAATTCTAAAATCCAGATTTATATGTTGTTTATAACTCCTTTCCTATTAGAATAATCACTTGGTGGGTGAGAGTAGAGTTATCTTCACATTTTCAAAATCACGTGGTGGTCGGTGGGTGACAGTGGAGTTATCTTCATATTTTCAAAATAGTGTGGTTGATGGTGGGGGAGGTAACTTCATATTTTAATTTCATAATTTAGTATAGGAAAACGTTCTTGTCATCTTGTTTGGTTTTTAGTTGTTGAGATCTGTACAAGTCATTTGATATTGTTTGTGGGGATGTTAAGTAATATGAGAAAATATTTAAATATTTTATGAAAATAAAATATATATGGTAAAATTTAGACTTTTTGTGATCGATATTAATTGTAATAGTATTTTCGATAAATGCTATTACAAAAAAAATACATGTTATTTTAATATATTTTTTTATTAAAAATAATAGTGAATAATTTTTTTAAAAAAAAATATAATAAAATTATAAGTTAATTAATGAAAATCAATGCTTAAAATTTGATTTTCAGTTAAATATAACATTTAATTATATTTGGTTAGATAATATTTCATGTTATGATAATTATCATAACTTAATAGAATGATATTTATATATTATTTGTTATATAAGAAATTTTTTTCCTTATGGAAGTGCTTTATATTTCTTAATCAATTGTAATATTTCTATTATGTTGAATGGAAACACATTTTAAAAAGGCTTACCAGATATCGTTCATTTAAATAAAATAAGAATTTAGAAGCAACAAATTGGCTTATGCACAATATTAAGTTACTTGAGGTCACTTTTGTGTGGTTAACAACTAACTCAAGTTACTTGTACAATTGTGAAGATTTCTTCGCTTTGGCTGCCGTGTCCACTTGTTTCCATTTGCAGTGTCTCTAGTTGACCTAAAACAAAATATAATCTTGGCAAAGAAATTCTTATTTTTGCTTAGGCGGTCGATCGTTCATCTATTGCTTCAAATATTAAATATCATGCAGAGTTTTGTTTCTCGCTTTTTAAATTTACGGTGCCACAAGCTTATATGGCGACTACCACTGAGAGTGTACGAGATAGTCTGATTCGACGGTGGAATGAGATAACATAATACAATAATATTTACTATCGACACTAAATAAATGAGACACTAACTAAATGAGTTGTTTAGAGAGGCAGAGAAATTGTTTGGACGATTAAAAGTGGTTGGAAGGTAGGAAAAAATTCAAAAACTCTTGTAGATGTATCATTTGAATCATGTTTTTGACGGTGGAAATGGGTTCAGCATCACAAAAAACCTCTAAGGCACTTAAAATTATAAAATTTAACAACTTTTACTTAAATTTACAAAAATCCCTGCTTTAAAATATAACCAAAATTTCCATAACTTTCAAAATAAAAAAACATAATCATTAAACTACGGCATAAATAAATACAAACAATCTACTTCTACTTCCACAAATGTCATCCTCAAAACCAATAACAATACTACGGCACAATGATGTCACCACTTATAAAAATATCAAAATGTTACCACTTATAAAAATATCAAAACCAATAGTTAATTTACAAATTGGTAAAAAAATATTTTGATTTGACTACACATAAAAGTGGTAGAAGTGGTAGTGGGTACGTATGGTGACTTTTTAAAGTGCTCTCTGCATATAAAGTTTTGCCTCACCCATATTTTAAAATCGCAAACTTTCATGCTTCTTACCTACATTACGATGGGGTCCATCTCTTCTATGTCTACACCTCGTACTTGCTCTCTTACTTTTCAAGAGAAATACTCCCTCTCTTCCTTACCCGTGTTTAAATCTGATTTGTAACGACATAATTTTAATAAAAGGAAAAAGAATAGAATTGAGAAGTGGGCTGGAATGTGATGTTTGTGGTCAATCGTATCATTTCATTTTATCAACTATGATATCATTTTCAAAAAGCATTTATGATGCTCTTAGGGTTATGTTTTGGAGAGTTCATTTGACTTATAGTGATTAAGTTTGTAGAATTTGTATGTAGTTTTTGTTTTTTTTTTTTCACTGGAAAAATCATAATTTTTCATTAACTTTGAAAAATTACATATTGTAGATACAGGATGCATATGCTGTATCCGTCTAGCCTTAGAGGGCTCAGTCAAAAATTTGAATAGTTCTGCAAAAAATAACTGAATATTGTCCAAAACATCATGCAGAATGTTCATATAAAAGTCCTTCTATTTTGTCTGTACATTTGCCACACATGGCCATATATATATCCTATACAATATATTCAAAAGATATAAAATATTTGTTCAAAATTCCAAAAAGATAGTCAGATCATGGGCTCTCAGCCCTGTGATAATGTAGATCTATGTAAGGGCGGTGATAGTAGTGGTATTCATTTGACCTTCGTTGTTCTTGGATCATCCACTCTCCTCTGGGAAGTATCGTGGCCGCCTTGGATAGCTCGTCAGCACTACTGTTATGTTCCCTGTAAATATGATTGCATGCGATATAATTAAATTGAGCCTTGAAAATGTTTTTTTCATCCAAAATATTACTGAGTGTGTGAATGTGACAAGCAATAATATTATTGAACCAATTTATAATGATCTTCGAGTCTCCAAAAATATTAATGCTCATGCAGTTATGCCCCAAAGAGAAATGCATGAGATGACGAAGAGTGATGAGTTCGGCGAAGTTGTTTGTTCCAACCCCTAATCCCATCTTGACTTTAAAGTAATGATGTTCACTAATGTGTAGGATAAATCCACCCCCACATCCCTGCTGTTGAGATGCGCCATCAAAATACGCCCAAGGGGTATTTTTGTCAATATGTGGAGGGGCATGTGGCCTGCGGGTTTGGGGTTGAGGAGGCTCAGGCATCTCATTAAATTCCGATATTATACAAGCTGTAGTGTGCGGCCAGCGCATAAGTTTGCTGTAAAAAATGGTGCGATTCCGGGCCAACTAGAGATGCCAGTTGATAATCAAAGGGAGACTTTGGAGTTTTGACCCTTTATGCCGATGGTACCAGCTTTCCCATGCTTTGTTAATGTCTTCACCTTCCCAGAAACCCATGAAGCGAATAGTAGAGGAGATGTTATGCCAAAGGTCAATCAAGGTTGTACAATTCAGAAACAGATGTGAAGTCGATTCCAATGATCTTTTGCATAATGTACACCAGGTTGGCCCATGGAAGGATCGGTGCATCAGATTATCGCTAGTGGGGACTTTGTTTTTTAAAATACACCAAAAAAATAATCTGGTCCGAGGGGGCGCAGTAAGATTCCATATAGACTTCCACCAGAAAGTAATCAGATCCGGTATCTTGTGTGAGATCAAGGCTAAATAACCGGACTTTGGTGAGTATAAACCACTGTCTGAATGATGCCAAATGAGTTCATTTGGGCCCTCTTTGATCCTGATATGAGATTCAGATAGAGTAGTAATATAATCATGCCATTCTTGGTGCCAACATTGTGGTAGATCAAGCTGTTGAGTGGATTTCCATCTTTGAGCAAATATGGTGGAATTTTGAGGATCTGCAATGTTTGCTAGTACCATAAGCTCGTGAGAATGAAGATGATGTATGAGATCTCTAGATAGCTGATATCTACCACCACTTCCAATTCATGGATCTAAACCAATGCGAGCCATAGATCCATCGTTTATTCTCCAGACCAGATTATCCCTGATGAGTGGCAGAGAGTGTAGGAGTGCCTTCCAGACAGATGAGATACCAATTTTAGGCCAACTAGGCAACCGAATCCAATCTATAATTTGCTGAGGCCAAATGTACTTGTGATATGAGATGACAGTCCAAAGATTCTGTCCGGTCAACAAGGTCCATCCCATTTTTGCAGCAAGTACTTGTGCAAATAAATGAAGATCTTTTAGACCCCAGCCTCCCCATTTTTTGGGCAACGCTATCTTGTTCCAGCCAACCCATGCAAAAATCCGTTTATCCTAGCTCCCATTCCATAGATAAAAAGTTGTGTTATTACAATGTTAAATTTTTATTATTATTATATATTAATATAATATGTGGAAAAATAGTTTATAAAATATTATATAGTTAAGTTTACAGAATTTGTATAAAAATTGTGTTATTATATTGT
>APFE031261805.1:24917-46101 GCA_000404065.3 Pinus taeda
AATAATAAATAAAAATAATGGTGTATAAATCAAACTAATTATGCAGAGAGGTGTTTTTTAGTTCGGTATGGAAGAGATGTTGTAATGTCCTACAATATTAGATAAACATTTCGACTCAATCAAATAAAAAAAAAATCAAATTATTTAAATTTAAATTAACAAATTATAGCTTGCTTATAAATATTGTTAAGGTAATTCAAGTAAAATTGAGGTCATAGAGTCAATTTTCCCTTGATGGTTTTAGAGCTCCAAGTTTTGATAACCCATGGTTTTGCCAATGGTATTCTTATGTAATATATATAGCCTAGGTCCATCTTAATTTCTATTGTATCAAGGTACAAAAAAAAAATTAGTGCAAAACTTGAAGAAAGGTTTGCACCTTGAGGGATTTGATCCCTCTTGGTGCTTAATAAATTCTAAGTTAAGGTGGATCTAGGTTGGTTATTATAATATTAATCTATGTGTATTTGAGTATTGTAAGTGTCTTTAATCCATATTTCACGAATAAACATTAATTTGCATCCTATTTTTCAAATAAATACAGTGAGTAACTTCTTTATATTAAAATGTATTGTGATGAAATTACTCTACAAAATACAATTATTTTAAAAATATTTAATCAAACTTTATATAACATTGAGCTTAAAGTGATTAATAAAATTATATTTAAAAATAACAATAAACTGAGATATATAATGATAATAGCATAGAACTCGATAATGCCCACATATGTAATCATGAATTTATGTATTTATTGCAAAGAGAAAATTAAATTTATTATTGACATTCTTGAGGCATGGGTTTGATGCTCAACGGAAATTTATTTTTATGTCAGTTACCCCATGATTGCTTCTAGGTCTTGTATTTGAGTCAACAATTCATAAGAGTCATTTCCATGTATGAAAGACCCTTTTGGGCATGTTACATATTGTAAGAAAAAAATATTTAACTCAAATTAGAGTCAAGAACCCTCGAAGACCTTGTCATGGTGCCTTAAGCAAGTTGGCCAACATGAAAGATCAAGTCGGCCTCAAGGAAGCAATTTGTACACCTGGAAAGCCTATGTGAAAGAAGGAAGTTAACCTGATTTGGACACATACAAGCAAGTTCGATCTCCTCAACAAAGTAGCTGGAAAGGGACGAAAAATAAGAAGAAAATCAAGATCGAAGTTTTTGGGCCTCTCTCTCTTTTTTATGTTAGGGTTTCCAAAGTTATTAGGAAAGTTGAGGTGCTGGAAAGTTGTTGGGAAAGTCGAAGTGCTAGAAAATTGTTGGGAAAGTAGAAATATTGGAAAGTTGTTGGGAAAATTGAAGTGCTAGAAATTTTTTGGGCAAATCAAGGTGCTATAAAGTTGTTGGGAAAGTCAAAGTTTTGGAAAGTTACTTGGAAAGTTGAAGTGTTGGATAGTTGTTGGGGTCAAAGTTGAAAAATAAATGGTTGGGTCGAAATTATAGAAGAAATCATTGGGTCAAAGTTGCAGAAGAAACTATTCAGTCGAAGTTGCATAAGGAACTATTGGGTTGAAGTTGCAGACAAAATTCTCGGGTTGAAGTTGTACAATAAATTGTTGGGGTTGAAGTTGTTGAAGAAGATATTGGAGTCGAATTTCCTGGAAAGAAAGATCATCAAGGAGAAAGGTTTACTTGGTCTTGGAAGGTTCTTTGTCAAGGTTCTTAGTTCTTAGAATTCATTATTTCAAGATTCTATAAGGAGAAGAATTGTTGTGGGCTTTCCTCTCGAGATGGGAGGTTTTGGCCCTAGTTGATCGCCTACATCTTGTGTCCTCTTGTCTCATTGTTATTTATGATTTGGTAGTTGTTTGATGATAAGAACACTAAATATAATAAATAGAAAGAAGAAACTAATTAATTTATGTAAAAATACATCACAAGCAGCTATCAAAGTAAGAGAAAACACCTAATCTAGCTGCCCTAGATTTCTCAACATGGTTTCATAGCTAAGATGACAAGACAAAAAAAGGTAGATTGAAGAAGGACCTTCAAAAGGAGTATCAAGAAAGGTCAAGACATCAAAGAGAAGATAGAATCATCAAGAAGGGATATTGTTGATAGTGCTAGACCTGCCAACATTCAAGGGGTTTCCCTAATATGTGGTCCCAATTAGACTTAACACCATTTGGGATAGGAGCCTCATTCGGAATATGGCCTGATTACTATTTTCTTAAAGGTTTGCCTTGGCTCTAACTGTCAGCAAAAGAGAGGAATGCATATGTGCCTTCGAAAATCAAGTAAGTGTGTCTGGTGAGTGTTAGGTTATAGGTATTTCAAGGTTCTTTTACTGTGGAGGGAAAAGAAAGCGAGCCTCTAGGAGAGAGGTAATAGTACCACCCTAGTAGAGACACACATAATAGGAAAGATTTGTCTAACATCTAGCAGAATAGTCCACAAAGATGCAATAGTCATTGCAACCATTACAACACATTCTTAATATGATAAGCACTAAAATAACTGAAATAGTTTAACCACTTTAGTACTGGTGAAAACAAACATGAATCATAAACATACAAACATGAATCATAAACATTCATAGAACATTCTTATAAATATTCATAATCCTTGCATGAAGAACATGTTGGCCATTAGGATTCATATATTAAAGTTCCAAGACACATGTATAGATCGAACACCTCTAGCTCCAATAGTGGAGTGTTGGAGCTACCACTTGCTCCTCAGATGAACTAGCTTGTCTCTTTGATGCCTTGTGGGAGGAGACAAGGTGAAAAGTCCTTTGCTCATATAATGAAGGTGTATATATACCCAGTGGGATGATGCTTCATCTCCATTGTCACTCTTTGATCACCCTCATGATTGTTTGACTTCCCTATGACTTCTTTACATGACTCTTAAAATTTTGTACATGTCCTTTGGACTTCCACTTTACAATACATTTTTGAATAAGAATTTACATAATCCACAAGAATGATGTGGCATATGATGACTCATGACACGAAATGACATGACATTGATGACATGGACTGCATGAGGATATGGAAATGTCAATTCATTCTTGTTGCTTCTTGTTATGTGTCTTCTTGTGAATGATATTTTGTTTGCCTCCATATGGCTTAAAGATTAGGAATCTTCAGTGAGATCATGTCTTGAGCTACAATCACAAACCAATGTCCCTTTTCTTTCTCTTGATTGATCAACTTGCATTTTTAGCTACAGAGGTGTCTTCTTAGCATTTCCCCTTCTCCATCTCCTTCTTCATAATCTTGTCATGGTATGATTGAGTACTTGCATCTGTAATCCACTCATGAAAAGATGACATCATTCCACTAAACACCCAGTTTAAGATGTTGCATGATGATCCATTGACTAAGTCAGAACTGGGTAGCATGCTGAGGGAGAGGCTCAGTGATTGCATAATTATGCAACTCAGGAAGTCAGGGGTTAGGCTTGAGCCTTAATAATGTGCAATGCTTAGTTCAGGCTGGAATGAGCATGATGATTACGTAGTTGGGGAGCTCAAGGAGCTAGGTTAAGGGCTTGATGACTGAAGTTTCCCATTGCGTAGTGTTGGGAGGACAAGGAGGTCAGGTGATTGTGAAATTGCATAATTCAGGAGCTCAAGGGCTGGGCTTGAGGACTGAAACTACATAATGTGTAGTTCAGGCCTGGCTAGAGGGCAAGATTGCGTCATTTTGGAGCTCAGGGGCTGAGATTGAATGGTCCTGGAGGCAAGAACCATGCATTGCACAGTGTCAAGAGGAAGGGTTGTTGCTTGAGGGATGAGATTATGTAATTCGTTGTTTAGAACAGTTGGATGAGGCTAAGTTGCTTAGTCAAGTATGGGATCTAGAACACCCTCCCCCCACATTTACCCAAGTTAATTGGTCCACAGGGGTAAACATGTGACGAGAGGCTACTATGATGTGATTCAACTCCCCATGTATAGTTAAGGGAGTGGAACCAAAAAAAAAAAAAAAACTATTTTGACCTTCCACACATGCTATAGAACCTTCAAGAGACAGTCAACCTTTCCAGGTGACCAACCTTGAGACAAATTAACATTTCACTGATCTAGACCGTAAGTTGCTCCCATGACAAGCCATGTGTGCAAATGAGGCATTCCATTCACTCCCACAACAAGGCATGCCAATGATTGTGAAATTTTTTAGCTAGTTATAAGCCAGCGACCCTGGATTTTGTGCCACTTTTTTAGGTCCAAGACTCAATCCACTTCCTAGAACTTCATGAAACTTTTAGAAATGATAAATAAAAATGGAATAAGGCTATTAATGTAATCATTAGTACAAGTACTTAATTTGACCCCTATTAGCCATGACAAGAAATTCATCAAACATGTCACAAATATGTAATCTACAGGTCATAACAATAGATCTGAGCATAGGGGTCTCATACTTATATGAAATTCATAAAGAAGAATTGATGCCTTATCATAATAAATACATTATCATCTATTAGTTCATATATTCATTGTACATTCATTTTCAATTGAAAACATGATGAGAGCCATACATCTAGACTGTCATAAAACATACTCATAACCAACATATAATGAATAGAAATAACAAGGATATAACATCCATAAGAATCACATATGAACTAGTACATTTACACATGAAATGCTAAGGAGAAAGAGCTCTTATTAATGAATGCATAAGCCAACCGGGTTTGGGACTTCCATGAACAACCCGACCATAGATTGGATGAGCCAAATATTTCCTTCAGTCAATCACCCCTACGCCAAATTCCAAGCATGAATGTGGGACTCATAACAAAACCAACCAGGGCTTCCTGAGGCCAAACCACCTCAACCCTCATAAGTTCCTGTGCATAAGTTCCATGTACCTACCATTTTCTTGTCCTGCCTGTAAGATCTAATCCTGTAATTCTGCACCATAAGAACTTATACTTTTTATATGATTCACCTGTACTCTCTTGCTAAGAGCATATGAAACCTTGTTCTCTTTACCCTTGATATAACAAATCTCGAAATTGAACTCACTGATCGTGGCCAACCATCTAACTATCCTTGCATTCAGATTCAGTTAGTCAAACAAATTTCTAAATCCAGTGTGATCACTCATCAACACAAACCTCCTGCCAAGAAGATAGTGTCTCCACATCTTTAATGTATGGATGATCACTGCCAACTCAAGATCATGTGTTGGATAATTCTGCTCATGCTCATTTATATTTCGTGACTCATAACATACTACTTGTCCTTCCTACATAAGAACTCCACCAGGTCCTATCTTGCAAGAATTTGTACATACCTTGTTAGGTCCCTATACTACTAGTGTAACCCCTTATTGTTATTAGTGCAACCCCCTTATCGTATTAGTGTGCCCATATAGTCCGCATGTTGTTATTATTATGCCCCATAGAAGCCCACTATTGTTATTGTTGTGCCCCCACAACATTATTCTTATGTAGGCTTTGATTGTATTGGGACCACTAAGACTCCTATATATAGAAAGGAGGTCTTATCATTTGTGTCATCTAAGAATTGTTCATTTATGTAATGTAAAGGAGGTTTCCCCCTTAAAGAGGCTGATTTTTAAGTCGTTGATCTATCTTTTTGTGAGTTGGTTTCATAACATTTTGTATCAGAGCTATGGATTCTAGGGTTTCGCTGCTCCAAATAGGCCATCGTGGAATTTTTGATATAAATTTTTCTCTATGAAGTTTCAGAAGCTAAACAAAAAAAAAAAATGAACCAAAATAATTCTAAACCTCTGTTTCGGATTTTAGATCTTGTCTCGCTATATTTTCGGAGATATGATTTGAGGAAGTTAGGGTTTTTGCAAGCTCTAGAATTCCATCACAAACAGGCCATCGTGGATTTTTCGCTATAATTTGATTTTTATGAAGGCTCAGACTCTGAAATTAAAACCCATTTGAGCTAAAATATTGATGAAAATCAAGCCCGCATTTCAGATCTTGTTTCACTATATTTTCAGAGATATGGCCCAAGAAATTTAGGGTTTTTGTAGTCTCCCGAATTACATCCCAAACATGTGACCTAGGGAAAATCATCATAAATTTCTCTTTGAGCATCAGATTCAAATTTTGTAAACAAATATAGAACGAGAATGACCTGCAGTTTTTTGTGTATCAGTTTTAGGCCCTAAGGTTGAAACAATGACACATGGAAGTTCGTACAAGTTCGCTCTATTGAACAAGTCTATAATCAAGCCACTGTGGGAGATTTAGCATAACTCTTCCTTGGAGAATAAAATCTTGATCAGACTTTTGGGGTTAGAAAGAGGACTCAAAGGGCTACTGCAAAATGGAATTTTAGATGTTTGAGATCCGAAATTACAGAGATACAACATATTCAATATCGATCTCCTACAAAGTGAAAAAGGTGTGTAGTTTTTTTAAAGTTTTGCATAAGTTTGGTTGAAAAAATAGTTTGAAGGAATTCAAACGGCATGGAAGCTAAGATGGATGGTATAGAATAAAAACTTAAAGGAAACATGGAATATTTGAATACATATTTTACAAATTTTCTACAAGAAATGCTTACTAATGGTGAAAGGGTAGTAAAGGAAACTCATGATGAGAACAAGAGAAATGTTAATCATGATTTCATAGACTCTAACGTTGGATTGAAGACCCACCATGTTCCAAAGATCGATATGAGGAAGTTTGATGGCAAGGATCTCGTAACATGATTACTACAAATGGAGCAATATTTCGATCTCCATAATGTGAAAAACACACAAAAGGTACGCATTGCAACTTTATATTTGAACCAAATCAATTTGTATGGTATCGATGGCTTTGCTCTCGTAAAAAAATTGTCACTTGGGAAATTTTTATGGAAGAAATGATAAAACATTATGAGGATACAAAATGCAACACCTTTTTTAGCCAATTGATAAATCTCAAACAAAAGGGTTCAATGATGGAGCACATTGAGGGCTTCCAAAAATTGAATATAAGGGTAAAAAGTATTCCAAAGGAGCATAGGATTGATGTGTTCATATGGACTTTAAAGGATAACATCCAACATGAGGTTCACCTTTGGGAACCTGATTCATTGGAGCACGCATTCAAGTTGGCAAGAAAAATGGAAAGCAAAATTCTGGCAACAAGGAAGCCTACCACTCACAACTATTGATGGAAGTGTTGTTTCTCCTAGCCTTTCACCACCTACAAAGTTAACATCCCAACAATTGGAAGAAAAAAGAGAAAAGGGCTTTGTTACAATTGTGATAGAAAATACACTAAAGGTCATAAGTGTGCTGAGAAGAAATTAATTTACATAGATGGGTAAGAGAAGCAAGAAAAGGAACAAGAAACATCAAAAGAAGAGGATATACACCAGTAACCAATCCCAGAGAAAGAAGAAATGAATCTGACCATATCTTGTAATGCATTGACAAGAATTATCACTCCTCAAACTCTCAAGATAGAAGGGCATATCAAAAAGAAAAAGGTAATAGTGTTGATTTATTCGGGTATTACCCATAATTTTATTCATTGTAAGATGGCCAAGGAACTGAAATGCTTCCTATATACAGCACCAAAGTGTCAAGTAATGGTTGCAAATGGAGGAACGAAAAATTGCTCTAGAAAGTGCCATAATATCAAGCTATCCATGGGAGAATATCTCTTGAATAGTCCAATGCTTTCCATTCCAATGGGTGGTGTAGATGTTGTACTAGGAGTCTAATGGCTACAAAATTTGGGTACGACAGCTTTTACTTTTCAAGAATGTTTCTTGAAATTTTTTTGGGAAGGAAAGGAAGTTGAATTAAGGGGTATTGAAGGGAAACCGAGAAAGATAATCAGATCTAACATCATGAAGCTTCTAAAGAAAGAACAACAGGGTGTAATTACACAATTATGTTCACTAGAGGTTTCCACATCGAAATCATTTATTTCTCCAGATCTCCAAAACGTTTTGGACAGTCATTCCAAGGTATTTGAGACTCCCAAAGGCCTCCCACCTATTCATGATCATGATCATGAAATTAATTTGATTCCAAGAAGTGTTCCCCAAAACATCAGGCATTACAGATATCCATATTCCCAAAAGAGTGAAGTTGAACATATGGTTGTAGAAATGCTAGAGGTTGGTATAATTCAACCTAGTCAAAGTTCTTTCTCTGCTCCAGTGATATTGGTACACAAGAAGGATGGATCATGGTGCATGTGTTTGGATTATAAGGAGCTCAACAAGCTTACTATTAAAGATTGATTTCCCATTCCTCTCATTGATGAATTATTGAAGGAATTACATGGAGCAATTTACTTCACCAAGTTGGATCTTTGTTTAGGATATCATCAAATCAGAATGAAGACTAAAGACATTCCTAAAATAACATTTAGAACTCATGAGGTTCATTATGAATTTCTGGTCATTCCTTTTGGTCGTACCAATGCACCTTCTACATTTCAAGGTTTGATGAATTCCATTTTCAAACCCTTAGAAAAATTGTGTTAGTATTTTTTGATGATATACTAATCTACAAGTCTTGGAAGGATCATGTTCAACATGTTGACAAGGTGCTCAAACTATTGGATGAGCAATAATTATATGCAAAAATATCCAAATGTTTCTTTGAAATATAAGAGGTGGAATATTTGGGTACTCTGTTAGCTCATAGCTCATCTTATCATCCTCAATCTGACAGGCAAACTGAGATAGTGAACAAATGTTTGGGAGGATATCTTCATTGTTTTGTATCTGATAAACATACACAATGGGTCAAGTGGTTGCCTCTGGCTAAATGGTGGTATAGCACTTCCTTCCATATGGCAGCAAAAATGACCCCATTTATGGGACTTTATGGATATCATCTATTAGGTTCCTATAATAATAGGATTCATAATTTTGAATTGGCTATGGTTAGTCTTGTAATATTGTACATATTTTTTCTTTCTGCAAAATGTTTTCCATATTAAAAATTTTAAAATGTAAAGAGGGTATGTCCTAAAAGAAATATCAAAGGACAAAAAGAATAAGAAAAGATCAAAAAATGAAAAAATATGAACCCCAAACAAAAACAGATCATTAAAGTGTGCAAGTCTAAGTGCCACTACTTTTTAGTTTATTGTGAAAAATAATGGTTGTGTGCGGCTTGTCATAAATGCCACAACCCATGATAGTCAAACTATTTAATCTTGACTAGTTCATGTTTTAAATTTCATGTTTATAGATAGAGAATAAATATCTAGCCAAACTGTTTAATCTTGGCAGATCAGTAGTTAGGTAGAGAAATAAAATGTGCTCAACAGCTTAATCTGAGCCATTGGAAGATATAAGGTTAGAATTAGATAGTTTTCTTTTCAAAAGAAAAAGGAAAGAAAGGGTATGTTAGTTCAAATGCACCCAATAAAGTGAAGAAAAAATGTTAGGGTAGGTAGAAGAAAGGTTGTAGAAATACAAGGTTGTCAAAACATAAGCACATTTATCATGCTTAATCCTATGGTTTAGTGTGTCGGAGCAGTTATGAAAGTGAAAAGATGTTCACAAGTTGATTTAATTAACTTCCCCTCATTTCATTTCACCCTCCATTATATATTTGCTAATTTCCCCATCATCCCATCATTTCTTAAGAATATACCCTTTTTCCCTTCATTTTGACCCTTACCCCTTTGTTTCACACATTTCCCTAGAAAATTACCCTCCAAAGGTCATTTCCCAACCTAAAACCCCTCCTCCCTAGCGTGAAACCCATTCCCCTTTGAAAAAATCATTTTCCCCTTTTCAATTTCCTTATTTTATCTAAAAGACCCAGAAAACCCCCTTGTCCTAAGTTTAAATTCCCCTCTGCATTCACTTAATTAACTCCATCATTCATATATTTTTCAGAAAAACCCTTTTAACCCATAAAACCCCTTTATCCTAAGTTTTGTCCCCCCCCCCCCCCCCCCCACGCACTTTATTTAATTAACTCTACAAAATCACATTTTCCCGATATAGACTCGTTTAACCCACTAACTTTGGTGTGGTTAGAAAACCCCACCACATTTTAAACCCAGGTCCCATTTTACTAAACCCACTTATATTTAACCTCGCTTTATATCATTAATTAATTATAGCTAAGTGTAATTAATCCCCCCTGGACCCCGCTAATCTCCGCCCCTTTTCCCTCCGTGCATCTCGACCACGCGACAACCCTCCGATCACCCGCTTCAAAATCCAATGACCCACATCCATATTGCACACTCCGTATGTCCGATAGTTAAAAGCCCGAGAGCACACAAGATTCATGGTTTTTCTCGGGCCCCTTTCGGTTACGTGGCAGCTTTAGGTGAACTCACGTGCTCTCATCGAAAAACTACCCGACTGCCAAAAGTTGTGCGATGAACCTTAATACCGCCTCCCCATGTAGGCTGAAACTATCCACTGCTCATTATGAAATTCCATGCCAATTCTAGTCGTTACCTGTTAAAATGCCGAAGACCCTCATTTTCACTCTTTTCGCTCGTTTTTCCACTAAAAGCCGCCTAAGCCTTCCTGTGCCACCCTGAGCATCTGCATCCCAATTTAACCGCTGATTACCTCCCAAACACACTCCGAACTCCATCAAAAGACTTCCCTTTTCCCTGAAGCCATTATCACCTCCCTGTCAACTTGTCTTTTTATTAATGATTGTTTTATTTTGCAGGTGATTAGAAGGCCAGAAGCTTGGATAAACAGTTTTGATACCAGCTCCAAAACCTTTTTAATCCAATATTCACAAAGAGATGTATTCAAAAGCCTTTATCTAGAAGGAAAAGACAATTATCACAGAGCAGAAGGAAACAATTTACACAGTAATGTTAAAACAGAGATTAAATCATTTTCACCAGCACAGCAAAAGATTCTTACAAACTACTCTCCAAGCAACATTTTGTTTTCTACATAGTAAAAATCATTTTTACTAAAAACACAGAAGCATGAAAGAGTGAGTAAGATTTACAGTAAAAGGTAAAAATGAAAGCAGGTGATAGAGAATACAGTTAAAAGACTAAACAGAGGAGACACATAAAGAAATACAGTTGAAAAACAAATAGATGAAAGTGTATCAAATGAAAGGTCATAAGTAAATATGACATCCAGCGTGAAGACCAAATAGCCAAGCAGCTTAAAGGGCAAAAGTTCAGAGACTAAAAGATAGCAGAACCTAAAAAACAGGGACAGCAAACAACAGTTCAATAGTTGTCTCTATCTTCTTGCATGAAGATATTTCCTTTTCATAGATTAGTCCTCAATGCAGTTTGAGATATTTTGTAAATTCTTTTTGTATAAATACTTCATAATTCAAAGTATCAAGTGTGGATTGCTATACATTTGTAGAGTTAGTTTGATCTTAAACCTAAGGGTTATTATATCAATTTTCAAGTCAATGGACTGGAGAAAGTAATAAAAAGATTGCACTACCGGATTCATGAGATGAGTTATTATAGTGAAGTATCCTCTTTGTCTGATTTTTTTACTTTCTTATATGTTTCATAAACGTAAAAATTATCTAAATTTGAATGAATTAACTGGAAATTTAACTCAGAATTTGTTTAAGTACACTCTGTTTTGCACAATTAATCATTTATATGTTTTCCTCTGATATTAGGATTTGAGAACCCTTAATTGCTCTCCCATCCCGGTTGACCTCTTTCATTTCTCTTCATAATCCTGCCTACAGGACCCTTAATTGCTCCCTGGATCCGATTGGAAACCATTTCACCATCAAGCCTTTGAGATCTGTAGTAACTCCTCTATCTTGCCCTTTAGACACTATTTTTAGAACTTAATCCAGTCCTGTTTGTCGACATTTGACCTCATAGCCCAATGGTAAAAGACAACCCTTTTTCATCTAAGTAAGTGATCCCACCACCAAAATTCAAATAAAAAACCCAAGCACAATCATAACTAGCCTAAAATCAATTAACTAAAGCAAAGTGAAATCAAAAAGAGAGAGCCCTCTCTGAGATTAGGAAGGCTAGACCCTGATCTCCAAATTTGGTTTGTGGTTACCTCTATCATTTCTTTTTCTGACAACTTAGAAGAAATTTTGGAGTGATAACATCATTGGCAACCCTACGGGAGACTTTGATCCTCAATCTAATAAAACTTTAAGGAAACCTTAAATTTCATCTTAAGCCCCTTAAGGTCATTTTTATAAGTTGTTTTTGAAAAATTTCATATAAAACAGTTAAAAAGGTTAAAATTCTGGCTCCCAAAAAGACTCACTATACGAGGGCAAACCCAAATTCAAACCCTGCTACTATAGTTGATAACCTAGATAGAATTTTAAGAAAATAAAAAAAGGTGGAAACTTAGGAAAGTAGTAGCCAGTTAGTCAAAGCAAGCTCACTCCCTGAGGATTTGTCAACTTTAGAGGAAATCCCTTTTGATTTATCATTTGACCTCTCATTATTTAGAACTAAATCTGAGAATTCAATCCATGAAACAGTGTTAGACCCTAAATTCATTCAACTCATTGAATCAAAAAGGATGATTATCCATCCAGATATAGATAAATTTGTCTTGGAGACTTTTGACAAGTTAGAAGCTTTGACCTATACATTGATAAGCCATATAGATGATGCTTACCTTCAACAATTTGTTGAACTAACTGCCCTTACTGCTGATGCCTCTGAAATTTCTACACAATCTTCAATCATTGTATATACACCTTCATTTACTAATACCTCACCTATAGTAATCACCACAGTTCATTACCCTAAACCAGATATTCAACAACCATCCTCACCATCATCTAGTTCATCTCCATCCAGTTTAAGCCCTTCCTCAAGTACCAGCTCCTTACCCCCTAGTCAAACCAGAATCTCAGCCATGACAGACCAATATGCACCCCTGGTTTTACCAGCACAACTCCATGCCATGCCCCAAGATTATCAAAGCAAAATCTTTTTGTTTTATGCTAATGGTCAGTACATTGCCTAACAACATGTGAACAAAATGACTGACTATTTTGAGTTGCATAAGGTAGATGAATCAGATGTCAAAATGAGGTTGTTTACTCAAACATTTAAGAAATGGTTCAAAGCTTTTCCAGCTCATCATATTGCAGATTTAGCTGCTTTTCATAGATTATTCATTGATAGATGGGAGAAAAAGAAAAACCCCCTGCAAATACTTCCTGAATATGATAACATTAGAAGAGATCCTATTGATTCAATTCAGGATTATTTTATTAGGTTCAATAACATCTACAATGCAATCCCTACTAATATTAAGCCTCCACTTGATCTAGCATTAATCAAATTCCTTAATGGTTTTGACACTTACATGTCATACCTATTAAGGGAAAGAAACCTAGAAACATTGGAACAAATACAAAGTAATGTTGTTAGTGTAGAGGCCAACCTATTAGCCAAGAAAGCCAGAATGAGAAATGAAAAGAGAGTTGTAATTAAAGAGGAAACTTCCACTTCTGATGGAAAAATAGATAGTTTAGCAAAGAGTGTAGAAAGAATAATGGATATATTAGAAAACATGGAAAGAAAAACTCAGTGGGAGAATCATCAACCACCCCCAATAAGAAACCCCAACTTTAGGAAGAATCCTAACACTGGAAAGAATGTTATACCAAATCAGCAAATTAGGCCTCCATTCCAGGAAAACTATGCTAAGAGTTCACAGGGCCATGAAGGAGAGGATGACCCCCAATTAAACTTATTAGGAATCAACAATGAAGATTTTGTTTTTCTTACTCAAGAAGAACAAGAGTTGTACATGTTGCAACTATTTCAAGTAGAATCTGGTGAGTCCTTTGACTTTAAACAGGGTTATGAGTTAGCTATATATGAGGTTCACAAACAATATAGCTTAAGAAGTAAAAAGAAAAAATGAAGCTCCCACTAAAAGATCAATCCAGACCCAAACTAAAAAGATAACAGAAGCTCATGTCAATAAAATTTTACAAATCCTCCCTAGGGGAACACTGGAGAATTCTACCCCAAAAATTGTAGTTATAACCTCCACTGAAACTCAAACTAAGAAAATTATTGAAATCAATCCAAACAAGAGAAATCAAAGCAAAACAGCTCAAACATAGACTGAATTTCCTACTACTGAGAAACAAGATAAAAACACACGGACTACATTTGTTAAGGAAGATCTCATCCAAACAAACAAACAAAGCTCCCTTTCAACCTCAAAGCTGAAATAGCAAAATTGAAGATATCAGTTCCTTTGACTGAGTTAGTAAAGAATGAATATTATAGATCACGGATAACTAAATCTTTAAATATAGGAGAGGGAGAAGATGTTGTCAATTTGAATGATGAGCAACCTGAATTATTGTTTGGCCTTGAGGTGAATGGTACTCATCAGCAAGGGGGAACCCCTTCTTTCTACATTAGCCTAAACATTCATGACAAAATATTACATAATGTTATGTTAGACTCAGGGGCATCCCATAACTTGATGCCAAAAGCAATCATGGACAGACTAAAGTTAGACATTACCAGACCATATAAGGACTTGTTTTCCTTTGGCTCTAGCCAAGTTAAATGCCTTGGTTTGATCAAGGATTTATGTGTAACTCTAGTCTAGTGCCCAACAAAGAGTATTGTGATGGACATAGTAGTTGCAGACATCCCACCCAAATATGGAACGTTGTTATATCGCTCATGGGGAGCAAGATTGCAAGGATCCTTGCAATTAGATATGTCATATGTCATGATATCTGTTTTTGGCCAACAAAGGAAATTATATAGAGAGACCTTGATGAAATACATGGTGAGTAGTGCAGAAAACCACAAAACTTCCCCATATACTCCATGCATTCTGATCTTGACTCTTTCATGTTGTACAATTCAGACCATGACAAAAAGGAAATCACAACTGAAGAACTGAAATACAAAACAACTGACAATGAAAACATTTTTCATGAGTCCCTATGGCATCTAGATTTTGATGGATCTGTGAATAGGTTAGGGGCTGGAGTAGGAGTGTGGATCCACAATATGGGTAATAATCATTCTGAGGGACATGCATTCAGTTTGAACTTCAAGTGTACAAATAACATGGCAGAGTATGAAGCTCTGATCTTAGGATTACAAATGGTTAGAAAACTTGGAGCCAAGAGAGTTTCTATATTTGGAGACTCGGAATTGATTATTAAACAAATTAATGGTGAATACTCTGTAAACAATCATAGACTTAGTCAATATAGGGAGACTGTCCTAGATTTGATTAAAGACCTCCTGGAAACAAACTTTGCTGCCATTCCTAGAAAACAAAATATGCAAGCCCACAGTCTTGCCAATTTTGCTAGTACCTGCAAATTGCCCTTCCAACCCAATTATCAATACACTGCAGAAGTGAGACATAGGCCTGTCATACCAGACAATTTGAAGTATTGGCAGATTTTCTCCCAGGATTCTCAGATTTATGATTTCATGAATGTTGAAAGTGAGTTTCAGAATTGTAAAATAGATACAGATTGTACAATAGATAATGACATAGATGTGAATATTTTAGAAATAGGTAAACCTGCTAATTTCACTAAATTAGAAGTAGATAACTTAGAAAATGTAGAAATATAAGAAATAATGAATGATGATCCTAAAAATCTTAATCTTAAAAATATTTTTTTACCTAAGGGATTAGTCCCCTTAGAATATTTGTTTGACTCAAACGATGTAACTAGGAAGTCGAAAATGGAGCCTTTGAGAGAAAATATAAAAGAATGTAACATAGGAACTAAGGAAAAACCAAAACTCATTAAAATATCACAAGACTTACCTCCAGATGAAAAGGTTAAATACATAAATCTATTTAAGGAGTTTCAAGATGTATTTGCATGGAGTTATGAATAATTGAAGTCTTATGACACCAGCATAATTCAACACAAAATACCTCTCAAAGACGATCATAAGCCTTTTAAATAGAAAATGAGGAGAATTAATCTGGTTCTTATCTCATCTACTGAGAAAGAAGTTAAAAGAATGTATGATGCCTAAATTGTAGCTCCCATTAGATACTCAGATTGGGTTTCAAACTTAGTCACTACTAGGAAGAAAACTGGAGAAATCAGACTTTGTGTTGATTTCAGGAATTTAAACAAGGTCTCATTAAAAGACAACTATCCTCTATCTAAAATGTACCATATCCTTCAGAGGATAGTAAGTTCATCCAGAATTTCACTGCTTCATAAATTTTTTGGATATAACTAGATCTTAGTTCAACTAGGAGACCAAGCCAAAACTACATTTACTACTCCTTGGGGTACCTTCATGTATTTGAAGATGCCTTTTGGATTAATGAACGCAGGAGCAACATTTCAAAGAGCTATGGATATAGCTTTTGCCAAGGATATCCATGATTTCTTAGTGGTTTACTAAGATGACATCATAGTCTTTTCTAAATCTGACAATGAACACCTAGATCATTTGAGAAGAGTTTTCATCAAATGCAGAAAATTTGGGATTTCTTTAAATCCAAAAAAGACATTGTTTGGTCTAGAAGAAGGAAAGTTGTTGGGACATATCATATCCAAAGATGGAAATAGAATAGATCCTACTAGAATAGAGGCCATTTTAACCATCACCCATCCTAGAAACATCCGAGAATTGCAGTCATTTTTAGGCAAAATTAATTTTCTTAGGAGATTCATTTCAAATTTAGCAGAATTAATTAGAGAACTAAATAACATGCTGAGAAAATATTCATCACTTAAATGGACAGTGGAGGACAAACAGTCCTTTGAAGCCATCAAGGAAGCCCTAACTAAAACTCCAGTCCTTATAAGTCCTGATTTTCAAAAAGATTTTATAATTTTTTCTCTTGCTTCAAAACACACCATTGCAGCAATCTTGCTGCAAAAGAATGACCAAGGATATGAACAACCAATTGCATTTTCAGTAAATCCTTAAGAGATGCCACACTCAAATACAACATTATAGAAAAACAAACATTAGCTTTAGTAAAGGCTATCAAAGATTTGAGAGTCTATATTTTGTATTCTCACATTATTTCTTATGTTCCAAATTCAATAGTTAAGGACATTTTGACACAAAATGGACCTGAAGGGAAAAGAGGCAAATGGATTGCCACTATATTGGAATATGACATAGAAATAAAGCCTACTAAACATATCAAAGGCCAAGGTTAGCCAAACTCGTGGCTGAATTGAACTGCCAAGCCCTAGCTATTAATTTCATTGGTGCCCTTGATGATCAAGAAGAGATGGAGACTGCACAAATCAGTGAACCTTTTACAGATTCACCATGTTATGCAGATATCATGTTTATATTACTAAACTTACAAGCTCCTCCTAGTTTAACAAGAAAAAAAGCTGGATTTTTGAAAATGAATTCATTAAGATATTGTATCATAGATAATGCTTTGTTTTGGAAAGACATTAGTGGTATTCTTTTGAATTGTTTACTGAAAGATGAAGCTAATAAAATTATGCAATAATTTCATGCAGGGAATTATGGAGGACACTTGTATTGGAAAACTACTACTGACAAAATCCTGAGGGCTGGTTTATACTTGCCCCCTCTTTTTGCGAATGTTAAGAAACGTGTGACCTCCTGTCATAAGTGCCAGATATTTGAGGGAAAGAGAAAACTTTTACCCTTGCCTCTTAAACCAATCTCCACAGAAATGACATTTCAACAATGGGGGTTAGACTTCATTGGAGAAATACACCCAACTTCCTCATCCCAGCATAAGTGGATTTTGACAGCCACTGATTATTTTACTAAATGGATAGAAGCCATCCCTTCTAGACAAGCTACAAACATTGTCATTATCTCATTCCTAGAAAATAATATCCTGTCAAGATTTGGATGCCCCTAAAAGCTCATTAAGGATAATGCAGCTGCTTTTAAGTCCAAGAAAATGATAAACTTCGATAACAAATACCACATCACCCTTGGCCACTCCACTGCCTATTACCCTCAAGGTAATGGACTTGCAGAGTCCTCTAACAAAAGCATGGTCAATATCATTAAGAAATTACTGGAAGACAACAAAAAGACATGGAACAAAAAGTTGGTCAATGCCTTATGGGCAAATAGACTAACTACTTAGAATTCAATTGGTACATCTCCCTATTAGTTATTATATGGGATGGATGTTGTTTCTCCATCCTCTTTGGGAGTGCCAGCGATGAAGATCATCAAGAAATTACAAGTGGAACCAAATGATATCCAAAGAAGGATAAATCAGACCATACACTTGTAGCAGACCAGAGAAGAAGTATATGTAAAATCACAAGTAATCCAAGACAAAATCAAAAAGGTATTTGATAAAAATACTAAAGCTAATGATTTTTACATAGGTGATCAAGTTCTTAAGTGGGATTCAAGAAGAGAAGACAAAGGCAAACATGGCAAATTTGACTTCTTATGGCAAGGGCCTTATGTCATTTATGGTTACAGAGCTAACAATGATTTTTTCCTGAGAGAGATAGATGGATCAGATCTACCAAGAGGACTTGTCAATGATAGAATGTTGAAGCATTAATTTTCCACTGATTAACAATAGTTCATTTTACTTTGATCATTGTACATAACATTGCAAAGTTTAGATTGGATTGGATGGTGATCTTTTGAAGAAGCCGGGAGAGAAGGCCTTGAGCTTTGAAGGTTTCACCATCATAAGTATGAATAAGACAAAAATCACAGAAGAATAGTTTACAAGGTAACTGCAATCATAATTCAAAGGCTACTGATCTTAAAGTTCTTGACATTTCACCAGGAAATGCTATCCCCATGTGGAGCCATTATTAGGGTCCTATAATAATAGGATTCATAATTTTGAGTTGGCTATGGCTAGTCTTGTAATATTGTACATACTTTTTCTTTCTACAAAATGTTTTCCATAGTAAAAATTAAAAAACGTAAAGAGAATATGTCCTAAAAGAAATATCAAAGAACAAAAAGAATAAGAATAGATCAAAAAATTGAAAAAATGTGAGCCCCAAACAAAAACAGATCATTAAAGTGTGCAAGTCTAAGTGCCACTACTTTTTACTTTACTGTGCAAAATAATGGTTGTGTTCGGCTTGTCATAAATGCCACAACCCATCATAGTCAAACTATTTAATCTTGACTAGTTCATGTTTATAGATAGAGAATAAAGATCTAGCCAAACTGTTTAATCTTGGAAGATTAGTAGTTAGGTAGAGAAATAAAATGTGCTCAACAGCTTAATCTGAGCCAATGGAAGATATAAGGTTAGAATTAGATAGTTTGCTTTTCAAAAGAAAAAGGAAAGAAAGGGTTTGCTAGTTTAAATGCTCCCAATAAAATGAAGAGAAAATGTTAGGGTAAGTAAAAGGTAGGTAGAAGAAAGGCTGCAGAAATACAAGGTTGTCAGAGCATAAGCACATTTATCATGCTTAATCCTATGTTTCAGTGTGTAGGAGTAGTTATGAAAGTGAAAAGATGTTCACAAGCTGATTTAATTAACTTCCCCTCATTTCATTTCACCCTCCATTACATACTTGCTAATTTCCCTATCATCCCATCATTTCTTAAGAATATACCCCTTTCCCTTCATTTTGACTTTTACCCCTTGGTTTCACACATTTCCCTAGAAAAATACCCTCTAAAGGTCATTTCCCAACCCAAAACCCCTCTTCCCTAGTGTGAAACCCATTTCCCTTTGAAAAAATCATTTTCCCCTTATTAATTTCCTTATTTTATCTAAAAAACCCATAAAACCCCCCCTTGGCCTAAGATTAAATTCCCCCTCCGCATTCTATTAATTAACTCTGCTATTCATACATTTCCTGACAAAACCCTTTTAACCCTTTTAACCCCTTTATCCTAATTTTTCACCCCCCCCCCCCGCTTTATTTAATTAACTCCACAAAGTTCACATTTTCCCGATATAAACTCATTTAACCCACCACCCTTGGTGCGGTTAACAAACCCCACCACATTTTAAACTCAGGTCCCATTTTACTAAACCCACTCATATTTAACCCTACTTTATATCCTTAATTAATTATAGTTAAGTGTAATTAATCCCCCTGGGCCCCTCTAACCTTTGCCACTTTTCCTGTAGGAATTCACAGGGTAAGTTCCTCAGACAGAACACCAAAAGGACACCGCTCACAAACAGATCATAGATCAATACACCAGTATTTTGACGTGGTTAAAACCCTCAAAGAGGGAAACAGTCCACAGCCTGTGCCAACGTAGCTACTACAGGCAATTTATTAATAAGGGAATGAAAATTTACATAAGCTTCTCTCATGCACGGTGAACCTACAAATGACCCTCCATGCGCTTTAAATAGAATTCATGGACCAATCGGGTGTCAAGCCATGGATCAAGTGTCGGTAATACCGAGGAGAGAATGAACCGTCGGATCACTACATATCGTGACCGTCGGATTGTAAGTTACAAAATGTACAACGGTAAAGAAACACCCTTTACCTAACTCTATACCTAACTCTATACTAGACCAAGTTGAACTTAACTATTCCTATGTGTCGGAATATCCTAACATCCCCCCTTAAGAACAACTTGGGATAGGATTGAAGGATTTACAAATATGACACAATAGGAGAAGGAAGGAGGCACTAGAGCCTATCGCCCCCTTAGTGACAACTTCCTGAACTCCAACCATAAATCGAAGTTTAGTGAACTTCGCCTCTGTGAGAGCCTTTGTGAAGATGTCTGCAACCTGATCATCTGTTGAACAATATTGCACTTCAAGAACATGGTCATGAATGAGCTTTCTGATGAAGTGCATGTGAAGTTCAATGTGTTTGCTGCGTTGATGTTGAACTGGATCTTTGCAAAGCTGAATGGCACTTTGATTATCACACCAAAAGTGTAGTCAGATGCTGCTGCTGAAAACCAACCTCTGATAGCATCTGACGAAGCCACAAGGCTTCCTTACTAGCCTCTACGGCACCACGATACTCTGCTTCTGCTGAAGAAAGGGAAATGGCAGCCTGTTTCTTGCAAGCCCATGTAATAGGTCCTGAACCAAGAGTGAACACATAACCAGCAGTAGACTTCCGATCATCAGGGTCACCAGCCCAATCGGAATCAGTGAAACCAACCAATAGAGGAGATGCTTCAGCACTGTAATGAATGCCAAACTGAACTGTACCACGAACATAACGAAGTATTCGTTTAGCTGCTTTCCAATGACTTTCACGTGGGGTTTGCATAAACCGAGAAACAAGGCCAACAACAAAGGAAATATCAGGACGAGTATGGGTTAAATACAAAAGTTTTCCTACAAGTTGACGGT